>JASDQU010308762.1:27817-49604 GCA_032191745.1 Picea mariana
CACTATCCAATCTTAACGAAGCAAGCTGAATTTTGGTTTCATCATCTTGAATTTTTTGTATTCTACAATATACTTCAATTTGACGTATCCAATTATCTAACTTCTCAGCATTAACTTCTCCATTGTATATTGGCAATTCAAATTTTATATCAAGATTTAATGAAGGAATTTGCGAAGGAGTTTTACCATGCCCCTTTGGAGAATTCGGAAGAGGTCTTGAACTGGTAGAAGAAGAAGAAGAAGATGGAGGAGAGGGTGGTGTAGAAGCACCATTCCCTCCATTTCCGTTTGGAGTTTTGTCACCACTGCTTCCCTTATGCCTTGAAGGGTTGGAGCCTTCACCTTTCGACAATATGTTCCTTTCCATCAAGATCTTCATCATATCTCTCAACTCTATGACAGCCTTTCTGAGATCTTCCTCTTCTGCCAGAACATGTTCATGACTTTCTGCATGAGCCATGCTTGGTGAATGCCTCCCTGAAACTTGTGGTGATGGTATATGCTTCCTCCTTGTTGGATGAGAACTTGTCTCCACAATTTGACCTTATCCTCTTGTGAGTTTCAACCTTGTGAGAATCAGAAACAAAACTTGCAAACAATCGAGTCTTCAAAAACTAGTGCTCTGATACCAACTTGATCTAAAAATGAAGAAGACTTGAAATACTTGAAATTATTGCAATGAAAATGTTATGTGTTTAAAGCAAATGGATCAATTTGCAACACATAGAATAAGGGATTATTCATGCAAATTACACATAGACAGCAGCATAATCAATGAACATAAGCACATAAACACAGCAATTGATAAAGGAGTTCACCCCTCTCTTGGGCTACATCTCCTGGTCCAGCTTCCAATGGATCATTATTATTAATTGCTCAAAAGTTCTCAAAAACATGTCTTACAATGCTCAAACTGACAAACCAACTGCTCCAATGGCTTCAAAGCGTCCCAAAACCCCTGTTTGGGCTCTTTCGGCACCTCAATCGGTCAAAAAACGAAGAAGTTAGGCCTCCTGGAAGTCTCCCCCTTCAAGCTTGTTGTCTCTGCATCTACAAATTGCACCCTTGTCAATTGAACCTAGCTCACACGCAATAAGTAGCGTGAAAACCCAGCACCGGGCGCAACCACGCCAACGGTGCAAATTGTAGGACGGTTAAGGGTGCGCCAGCCCCTAACCACCTAGCACCTGGGCGTATGGGTCATGTGACCGCGCACAGTTGGCAAAAAGTGGTTAACGGTTACAACGGGTTTAAACTTCCCCCCGCGCTCCATATATGGTCACATGTAAACCATATAACCGTGGCTTAACATAACATAACCCCGCGCGCACACAAACTATCGGCTATATATATAATATATGACATGGTCATATTTACAATGCAAACGACCACGGGTCGGGGCAAAGCCCCGACCCGACCCCCCGCCAACGGTCATATAACTTAAAGTTAAATAAATATAAACTCATACATATGTTAAGTCATAACCCATGGTCCGTTGGTCAGACGATCATTGCAAAGGCGTTAAGTGAAGGGGAGGTCTGGGGGTCGAACCCCGCGGACTCCCACATAATTTTACATAACAATCATAAACCAATAAAGGGGTGCCACATGGCAGCCCATGATTGGGTCACGTGGCACCTTACCACTAGCCAATGAAATGCCACATGTCACCATCTGATTCGACAACTGTCAACCAACAATTGCTTGCCACGTCACTTCTGTATAGTCGTACGGTCCTGCCACATCAGCCTGTACGGACTGTACAGTCAGCATCAAAATTTTTGCCTATTTGACTTGACGAACAGATTGCAATATCTCTCGCTCTCGACGTCTGTTTGAGACGAAACAAGTTGCGTTGGGTTGGCAACGACGAGGCCTACGCTCTCGTCCGGTTTGGAGTGATTCCGAGCACTTTGAATTTTTGAGCAAAATTTGATCCCCTGATCAGTTGATGGTTAAGAACATGTGTTTCCTCCTAAGAGGTCACAAGTTCAAATCTAGAGGGGGCTAGGGTATGTATACCTCCGTAGACTTTACTAGTCAAATCTCTTTTTCTAAATTTCAATCATATAGATCATCTTAAAATAACTCAAATTTCTAAGAAAACTCTTAAATTTTAAAATTAAAATTTTCATTAATTAATAAAATTAAATTTATTAGCATTTTTATTTGGAAAGAAAAAGTCTCCCATCAAAAAATAAATTGTCATTTTGTTTGCTTCTTCTCAAGGTAAGAAATCACATAACTTGAAGGGAAGAAATACAATGTAATCACCCAAATTAAAAGAGAATGTTCAATGGGGCTTAGTGAAGTGTAAGATCATTTTAATTGCAATATTTTCATGGTTTCAATTAACAACATTAATATGAAAACTTCCCTAAAATTACTTAAGCATTCTCAATCATCTGTTTAAGAGGTATGCTAGTTATTATTATTATTTTATATTGAAATTACTACTTATTTATTTGGTGGTTTGTTAACTTTTAATATTGTAAAAAAATAGAAGAACAATTTTTTATTTAAAATCTTTTTTGTTTTGAAATATAAAACTAATTTTACAACTTTTCATGGAGAATGGATGAAAATAAGTCCTTCAATATGAAATGAAAAGGGACTTTTTAAATTTGATCACTTTTAGTCTTCTAAGTTTAAATTTCAAAATCAAATTTGACAATTTTGACAACTTTTGAAATTTCAAAATCAAATTTGATAATTTTGACAATTTCATTATTGGATGAAAATAAATTCTTCAATTTGAAATGAAAAGTTATCTTTCAAATTTGATCACTTCTAATTAGCAAAATTGAAATTTCATAATCAAATTTGACAATTTTGACGAATCAAATTTGTCGTAGTCTAAATGACTTTTTTTCCGGTGTATTTTCCAAGGACATTTGTCTGAAATCCTAAGATAAATTGTTAGATCTGTAGATTCGAGTGATTATTTCTATATAATCTGAGTGCCCCATGGATTTTTCAGCATGCTGAATCCATTTTTGAATTCAAAACTGAATTTAAAAAAAAAAAAAAAATAGTCATTTCGTGCAAATTTATATCATCGGATTCCGACGAAAAAAAACATTTCGTAGAATAGTTAAAAAGGCCAATCAAATTTAACAATTTTAACAACTTCATCGACCTTTTTACAATTTTAACCCTTTTTACAATTTTAAAGAATAATGGGTGATAAAAATTCTTAACCATATTTGACCGGGTCAAATTCCATCCCTGCTAGACCCATTATTAGTCCCTATCGAAGGCGTAGAGGGACTATAGCGATCGATAATTCGTTGACTTCATATTAGTTTGTCCTTTGACTAAAAATAGTTGCATAATATCTATTGTTGGAACTAGGGAACTAAAAACATTGGTTTTTATATAATAAAAAATACCATATATGTCATGATCTGATTGGATAACAAATTGGAGGTCTTATTGCCAGCTTCGCTATTCTCAATGTTTGATATGTTAACATATCCAAAGTTTTTGATCATATATGGTCTTTCTGAGTTTTTTGTTTTTTCCTTGAAATGTTTGGATATCCAAAGTTTTGAAGATAGAGAGTCAGTTTTTCATTAGTTGACTTCATATTAGTTTGTCCTTTGAATAATTTTTTTTTTACATAGCCTCTATTGTTCGAACTATTGTTACTAAAATTTTTTTATTGTTATTAAATAATATAGTAAATGTTTTTTGGTACGTAAGAGACCTGCCACACCGCATTCTTTCTTAAATGTTTACAGAGCGGTTCTGGCAGACTTAAATGTTTGCCTAACATGCCTCACAACCTTAAATGTTTACTTAACAGGCATGTGACAATACATTTTCTTCCGTTTTTTTTTTCATATGCAATGTTCTCTGCAGTGAATATGGGCAATATTGTTCTTCAACGACATTGTTGGTTCATTGGTTCATGCTTGCTTCTTGCTTGTTCACTGATTTCTTATTTGTCTGTTGTTGTTGTTCTTGTTTGCTTGTTGTAGTTTGCATGCTTGGGAATCTGCAATTGCGATTGGAACTGTCCTTCTGTCGTTCCCCATTGACGGGCAGATTTGGGTGCCGTGTTTATCTTTGGTTGCTATTTGCAGTTTGCAGGTGGAAAATTTAACTACTGGGGATGCCTAAGTCGAAATCCTCTTGCAGAACATCTTTGTATGTGAGGAGAAAATACGATTTCATTTTCCTAAGTGTCATTGTGGTTGTGATGGAGGTAGGTTATGTGTCAAACATTGGCCTTTTGTCATTCCCCATTGATGGGCGGGTTTGGGTGTCATGTTTAGCTTTGCTTGCTATTTGTAGTATGTAGGTGGGAAATTTGACTGTTGGGCATGCCCGAGTCGAAATCCTCTTGCAGGACATCTTTGTATGTGAGGAGAAAATGTGATTTCCTTTTCCTATGCGTCATTATGGCTATGATGGAGGTAGGTTCTGTGTCAAACATTGATGATCAGGAACGAGATGAAGACAACATTACAATATTGCTTCTCTGGTCGTAGTAATCACATACAAAGATGGACTGCAAGAGGATTTTGATCACTCCCAGTATTGAGAAATATCAAACGTGAAAACTGCACCTTTCTTAATTGCTTACACAGTGGCAGGCCTTTGGACGATCCTGGCAGCTTTGAACGTTTACCTGACAAGTCTCACAGCCTGAAATGTTTGATTAACAGATGTGTTACAATACATTTTCCTCCAAATTTTTTGATACAATATTTTGTGCAGTGAATTTGACCAATATTGTTCTTCACCACCATTCCTGGTCGGCTGATTGGTGCTTGCTTCTTGGTTCGTTGGATGTTGCTTATTGTTATTTGATTCAACTTTGCAGGGTTGAGGTCCTACAGCTGCGGTTGGGCCTTTTGGTGCTTCTTAACTGGGTTGTTATTTGTTGCTTGCTCTTGTTTGCTTGAACTTTGCAATGTTGGAGTCCTACATCTGCAGTTGGATCTGTTGTTACATGGTTTTATAGTTGGCTCCCTTGAAAATACTATTAAGATAAAATAATATGCAAAATTTTGCAGTGGATGTAAACGACATCTCTTTTGACTTGAACCAGAGTTTGTCGGGCTCCAACTATATTTCATAGCTGGCAATGTTTTTCCCATAGTTAATGTTTTTCTATGGCTTCATAGTTATGAGACTAAGCGTTGTTGTGTGAGCGATAAAGTTCTTCTCTCCCTTTCTTTTTCCTCTTGTAAACTTGTCCGTTTTTCCCTTTTGTTCTTCCCCTCTATTATACGCTTATGGTTCTATACTTTTTCATGTTTTTGTGGGCACGGGTTCCCGAGGTGGCCAATTGACAAATCGTCATCTCCATCTATATCTTCACATCAYGAGTCCGACCGACCGCCATTCGTTTGCATACTTAGCCAATTTTTTCTAAACTAGCACGTTTTTCCCKTTTGTTCTTACCCTCTATTATGCATTTCTGGTTCTATACTTTGTCATGTTTTTGTGCTCATGGGTTCCTGKTGTGGCGAACTGAAAAATCATCATCTCCATCTATATCTTCACATCACGAGTCCGATCGACCGTTGTTCGTTTGCATACTTAGCCAATTTTATGAACGTGGGTTCGCGGATAGGTGTTATCGAACTCTAGTAACCTGTGTTTGGGGTATACATCTTGCACCCAAAAGCTCCATGCTCAACAATTTGACCTTGGAATCCTCGAACTCGCAAGCCTGAATCTACCTACGATGACTCTGTCTATCCGACCTACCTTTCCATACTTAGTCGAGTCTTCAAAGTTTTGTGGGTTCACGCACTCTCGGGTTCAAAAAAGTTTAAAAGCATTTTTGCTCCCCTCTGTCCCCGCCACCTTCCGGCCTTCCCAATGCACATTAATTATGATTTTACTAGTGACAACCGACCAGACAAGTTCGAAAAGAATGGCTTTAATAAGCAGAAAGCTCAAGGACATCTCCCATTAAAATGCATAAACATGCAAATATTATGGGATCTGATAATTTTTTTTGTGTACATTTTGAATTTGCAAAAAGTGTTGTCTATTTTAGTTTTTTAAAGGCATCATCATAGTAATAGTGCAATATTGTACTACCACGCTGCCATCCACGAGTGTGTTATCCACAGAGGTCTTGATGTCAGCTCCCTCTTTAATACTGTGCATATGTTACAGGTTGTCATATTTGAGAATTTGCTTGCATATGGTAATGTTAACTCGTGTCATTAGTGACTATTCAACAAACATATTCAAAAAGATTGGCATTAATAAGCGCACAGATCGAGGGCATCTGCCATCAAAATGAATAAACCAAAATGATCCAGATTATTTTCAGCATGAAATGAGATCAGAGATATAATAATGAAATGCACAGAGATATCACATATATTCAATAATATAACATAAATATATCAGATATGCAACCATAAACACATATATACAGTAATACACGATTTCTATTAATGAAATAAATGTACAAAGACTATAAAATACAGAGTGAAAGACTCGATAGAATGGTGGCAACTTATCTCTGAGAAGAGATGTGACAGCTACTCGCATTCGCAAGAAGATGATTACAATGAGGCTTTGAAGGCCTTTTTACAATAAATAGGAATGCCAAAAACCCTAGACATCAAAAACCTAACCCTAGGAGATGAAGCGCCAAAAGTCATGTGGGCCATGTTTGGGTAAGTTAGTACATCAACTTCCCGGGGTCGTAACTTTTACATATGATCTTCGTTTTAGGCATATGATAGCTCATTGGAAAGGTATCATCGAGGAGATTCATTTTGGGGGCTCAATCATGCCTTTGGATATCATTGAGAAATTCGATCTTGAAAAACCTTCATTTGGGCCCTCAAAATGGCCTCGGAAATAGTAAATTGCCAAAATTGCCAGAAAATTGTTTTGAGCCAGTCGAAAAAGGTGGGTGGCCACCGATATCCACCTAGATCAATCCTCCCTCCTTAGGAAGCAATGGTCTCTATTGCATTGAGTTCCTAGGGGAGAGGGAAAAGCATTTGTTGAATCTGCATCTTGGTGAGTTGCTTGTATTGTTGGAGATGTCACGCTGCTTAGTTTGTGGAAGTCTGTCATGAACCTATTGATGTTGAGGTTGTTAACCAAGTCGAGCTACATGAGAGGGCGATGTGCAGAAGGAATATTTTCGCTTTGCTGCAACCTTGTCGACCTGCTTCTATTGGATAGAAGGTGCAGGGGGCGAGGATGTAGTGGTTGCAGTGTCCTTATGTTCCCCTTTTGAACAGATTGTGAAGAAGGTGAATTTTGTGGTATGAGATACTAACTTGCGACACTTTTTAGGTGGAATAATAGTTGGAACTACCTTTGGTATTTTGTAGAGATGACCCCCCAAAGTAACAATGACACTACGGGGTCGAGACTCATAAACAACATGGTGTCTCCACATATATGGTTGGCCCAAGAGAACATCACATACATCCAGTGAGGCAACATCACATAATACCTCATCCTTGAAGGGTTGGATGTCGTATGACAATTGACACTGTTGGCTGACACGAAGATCTTGTCCTTGCTGAAGCCACCCAATGTTGTATGGTTGCGGGTGTGGTGTTGTCAACAATCCCAACTGTTTGACGGCCTCTACTAAGATGAGGTTCTTCTGGCTTCTACTATCAACAATAAAATTCAGCGGGGTACCCTTGACCCACATCTGTGAATGAAAAAGGCGCTCCCCCTCTTCAGAATCTGTTGGTTCTTCTGGTTGAATTGTTGCGGTCGCAACAATAGCAGTGGGGTCTGCGTCAATGATATGTCATTTACTAGTATTTTCAGAATCAGATTTTGAATCAGGATTCGGCTCCTTGTCTTTAATCTTGACCACCAATGACTGTTTTGAGCGACATTCATCGGTGTTGTGCCAGGGGATTTTGTGGAAATCACACCATTTTTCGGTGTCCTTCTTTGTCTTCCTGTGGCCCTTCTTTTCATGTGCCTTAGACTGGTTTTCAGGAGACTGTCTGCTATGGCCATCTTTGTCATACTTTGGCTGTTGTAGATTTGCAGACCCGAACTCCAATTTATTTTGGTGCTTAAATTTTTTCTCGATTTTAACAACATACCAATAAGCAGCACCGAGTGATGAGATGTCTAGATAATCCATTTTAGTTTGGATGTATCTGTGTAGAGCCCCATGGTATTTCAGAACCAAATGGCGTTTGGAGTCTTTGATACCTAGCTTGGTGTGCAAGGTATGGAAGGTATTGGTGAACTCTGAAACTGCTTGGCCCCTCTCTTGCCCCAGTGTGGTCCATCTCATGTACTGGTCCTCATAGTTGCCAACAGGGTAATAATGTTCCTTTACCGCATCCACAAAAAAATCCCAAGTAGGCTTGGCCCTATATATTCCAGTCTCATCTGTGGAACTTTGCTCCCAGTAAGTTTCCCACCAATGTTTGACATGAGGGAGAGCTTTAAGGAGTGCGAAGGTGATCTTTTCTTTGTTGGAAAAATTGTGAATAGAGAAATAACCTTCTAGCAAAGTTAACCATTTTTCTAGGGCTTTTGCATCTATCTGTCCTTCAAATAAAGGAATATCAAAATTAACTTGTACCTTGAAAGGTGAGGTGCTTCCAAAGTGGTCGCTTGATGAAGATGTGCCTGTTGCTATCGGAAAACATTGAAGGATGTGGGAAAAATTCTCCATCATTTCGTCCCTCTGTCGTGTGAGAGCTTGCTCCAGCAATAGACTGATAGGATCGTCTGCTCCGTCGTTTTTCTTTTCTTCCACCATTGAGGGTTTCTTGGGTGTGCGAGAGCGATTGTCTTCAAGAGAGACAAGCTCGAAACCCAACTTGCTATACTCGGACCTTGTTAGGGACATGCACTAAAAAACGATCAAGAGCAGCCTACTCTAATAACACTGAACCGGATTATTTTCGGCACGAAATGAGATCGGAGATATAATAAAGAAATGCACAGAGATATCGCAGATATTCAATAATATAATAGAAATATATTAGAGATGCAACCATAAACATAGATATACAGTAATACGCGATTTCTATTAATGAAATAAATGTACAGAGACTATAAAATACATAGTGAAAGACTTGATAGAATGGTGACAACCTATCTCTGAGAAGAGATGTGACGGCTACTCACATTCGCAAGAATGTGATTACAATGAGGCTCTGAAGGCCTTTTTACAATAAACAGGAATGACAAAAACCCTAGACATCCAAAAACCTAACCCTAGGAGATGAAGCGCCAAAAGTCATGTGGGCTCCGTTTGGGTAAGTTAGTACATCAACTTCCCGAGGTCATAACTTTTGCATACGATCTTCATTTTAGGTGTATGATAGCTTGTTGGAAAGGTATCATTGAGGAGATTCATTTTGGGGGCTCAATCATGCCTTTGGCTATCATTGAGAACCTTGATCTCGAAAAACCTTCATTTGGGCCCTCAAAATGACCCTGAATANTTGCATAAGATCTTCATTTTAGGTGTATGATAGCTTGTTGGAAAGGTATCATTGAGGAGATTCATTTTGGGGGCTCAATCATGCCTTTGGCTATCATTGAGAACCTTGATCTCGAAAAACCTTCATTTGGGCCCTCAAAATGACCCCGAATATAGTAAATTGCCAAAATTGCCAGAAACCTATTTTGAGCCAGTTGAAAAAGGTGGGTGGCCACCGATATCCACCTGGATCAATCCTCCCTCCTTAGGAAGCAATGTTCTCCATTGCGTTGAGTTCCCAGGGGAGAGGGCAAAGCGTTTGTTGAATTTGCATCTTGGTGAGCTGCTTGTATTGTTGGAGACATCGCGTTGCTTAGTTTGTGGAAGTCTGTCATGAACCTGTTGAAGCTGAGGTTGTTCAACAAGTTGAGCTACATGAGAGGATGGTGTGTAGAAGGAATATTTGCACTTTGCTACAACCTTGTCGACCTGCTTTTGTTGGATAGAAGGTGCAGGGGGCGAGGTTGTAGCGGTTGCAGTGTCCTTTTGTTCCCCTTTTGAACATATTGTGAAGAAGCTTAGTTTTGCAGTATGAGATACTACCTTGCGACACTTTTTAGGTGGAACAATAGTTGGAAATACCTCTGGTATTCTGTAGAGATGACCCCCCAAAGTAACAATGACACTACGGGGTCGAGACTCATAAACAACATGGCGTCTCCACATATATGGTTGGACCAAGAGAACATCACATACATCCAGTGGGGAAACATCACATAATACCTCATCCTTGAAGGGTTGGATGCCATATGACAATCGACACTGTTGGATGACACAGATATATCGTCCTTGCCGAAGCCACCCGATGTTGTATGGTTGCGGGTGTGGTTTTGTCGACAATCCCAATTGTTTGACGACCTCTGTTGAGATGAGGTTCTTCTGGCTTCCGCTATCAAAAATAAAATGCAGCGGGGTCCCCTTCACCCACATCTATGAATGAAAAAGGTGCTCCCCCTCTTTAGGATTTGTTGGTTCTTCTGGTTGAATTGTTGTGTTCGCGACAATAGCAGTGGGGTCTGCGTCAATGATCTGTCCTTTACCAGTATTTTCAGAATCAGATTATGAATCAGGGTTCGACTCCTTGTCTTTGATCTCAGCCACCAATGACTGTTTTGAGAGCCATTCATCGGTGTTGTGCCAGGGGATTTTGTGGAAATCACACCATTTTCTGGTGTCCTTTGTCTTCCCATGGCCCTTATTTTCATGTGGCTTAGACTGGTTTTCGGGAGACTGTCTGCTATGGCCATCTTTGCCATACTTTGGTTGTTGCAGATTTGCAGACCCAAACTCTCGTTTATTCTGGTGCTTAAATTTTTTCTCGATTTTAATAGCATATCGATAAGTAGCACTGAGTGATGAGATGTCCAGAAAATCCATTTCAGTTTGGATGTATCTGTGTAGAGCACCACAATATTTCAGAACCAAATGGCGTTTGGAGCCTTTGATACCTAGCTTGGTGTGCAAGGTATGGAAGGTATTGGTGAACTCCGGAACTACTTAGCCCCTATCTTGTCGCAGTGTGGTCCATCTCATGTACTGGTCCTCATAGTTGCCAATAGGGTAATACTGTTCCTTTACTGCATCCACAAAAAAATCCCAAGTGGGCTTGGCCCCATATATTCTAGACTCCTCTATGGAACTTTTCTCTCAGTAAGTTTCCCACCAATGTTTGACATGAGGGAGAGCTTTAAGGAGTGCAAAGGTGATCTTTTCTTTGTCGGAAAAATTGTGAACAGAGAAATAACCTTCTAGCAGAGTTAACCATTTTTCTAGGGCTTCTGCATCTATCTGTCCTTCAAATAAAGGAATATCAAAATTAACTTGTAGCTTGAAAGGCAAGGTGCTACCAAAGTGGCCTCTTGATGAATATGTGCTTGTTGCTATCGACAGGCATTGAAGGATGTGGGAAACATTCTCCATCATTTTGTCCCTCTGTCGCATGAGAGCTTGCTCAAGCAACAGACTGATAGGATCGTCTGCTCCATTGTTTTTCTTTTCTTCTGCCATTGGGAGTTTCTTGGGTGTGTGAAAGCGATTGTCTTCAAGAGAGATAAGCTCGAGACCCAACTTGCTATACTCAGACCTTGTCAAGGACATGCACTGAAAAATGATCAAGAGCAGCCTACTCGGATACCACTGATCCAGATTATTTTCGGCACGAAATGAGATCAAAGATATAATAAAGAAATGCATAGAGATATCACATATATTCAATAATATAACAAAAATATATCAGAGATGGAACCATAAACACATATATACAGTAATACGTGATTTCTATTAATGAAATAAATGTACAGGGACTGTAATATACAGAGTGAAAGACTCGATAGAATGGTGGCATCTTATCTCTTAGAAGAGATGTGATGGTTACTCGCATTTGCAAGAAGATGATTACAATGAGGCTCTGAAGGCCTTTTTACAATAAACAGGAATGCCAAAAACCCTAGACATCCAAAAACCTAACCCTAGGAGATGAAGCACCAAAAGTCACGTGGGCCCCGTTTGGGTAAGTTAGTACATCAACTTCCCGGGGTTGTAACTTTTGCATACGATCTATGTTTTAGGCGTATGATATCTCATTGGAAAGGTATCATCGAGGAGATTCATTTTGGGGGCTCAATCATGCCTTCGGATATCATTGAGAACCTCAATCTAGAAAAACCTTCATTTGGGCCCTCAAAATGGCCCCGGAAATAGTAAATTGCCAAAATTGCCAGAAAATTATTTTGAGCCAGTCGGAAAAGGTGGGTGGCCACCGATATCCACCTGGATCACAAAATCTATGGAAGATTATACTATCATCCTCTAGCATTGATGTTAAATACGTATTCCCATTTCTCTCTATCATTGAAGAGTTGGGCTTTAAGGTGCCTTCATTGTAATGTTCCTGGTCATGAACATGTGAGACAACTTAGAGATGCCATTTAGGCCCAATTGAAAGACGAGGAAATGGTTTTATGTGACGTCAGCTTTGAGCAGAAAAAAACTCTATTAGCCAATAGAAACTCATAAACAAAAACAAAAAAATCAAGTATCTTGTGATTGGTATTATCCCTGTATTTGATGCTTTGGTTGGTTGAAAGGCCTACCTGAAGATTTGTGTGTTGATCTTCTTTGTTTTCTTACTGGGAGTTAGAAGGGACTTTCAGGTCACCTTTAAAATGCTCCTTCGTTGAAGTATATAGTTTCTTCCAACAACATAGATTTGGCAAGTGTATCAAATTTTGTAGGCCACCCAAGAATTTATCTTTCGTCAGAGGAGTCACACATACCGTGGCTTGCAAAATGGTCTATAATATTCAGAAATGACGTGAAATATTACTCCATTTGGGAGTATGAGAAACTGTATGGGTGGTTGAATCGAAATCCTAAAATTACAGAAGTTTCTATTTCGAAGTTTTTTGAGCTACTTATGGGTGTGGTAATAGACTTGACAGAAAGTCATATTCTTTGTCAAAGTTTGTTCACTGTCCTCTGGATGTAGTAACAGACTCCACATACAATCAACTTTCTATCACCACTGCACATTTTTTTTTACTATTCCTATGCATATGATTGCATCTGGGTCGATGAGCTTGCCCCTCTTTGCATGAATATTCTCCTCCTACTTGAAGGTGGGTATATAACCATGGAATGACGCTCTCAAAACTTTATAATGCCTGCATCGACATGTAACTAGGAAAAGTTATTGGGAAGGAATTATGGATTATGGACTTTGAAACACTTTATGAGGATTGMTTTATACTACCACCTTCTGCAAGAAGTTTCGCGTGTTCAGGTATTGATTTGGTTTCTAAAAATCACCTTTTACTACCACCTTCATGTAATCATTTTATTTCATTCTTTAGAAGAGACCTTAATGTAGCGGTGTATTCCATGGTTGTTTCCACCTAATGTCAATCTTYCTATTGTTTCCCTTGCTTTGAATAAGGAAAATGCATTTCTTCTATTGCAGTTGATCCGATATTTGAAAAAAAAAAATGCTCGAACAATACAATTTCTTATTTTGCCCACACGGGTGTAGACTGATTGGCAAGTGTCATGTAAATGGAAGGAAATATGTAAAAAAGGAGGTCTCAAGTTCGATTCTCACCCTGATTTACTTGTGCTCCATGCTTGCARGCTGTGTGGAGCACCTGGGGTTATAGTGGTAGCGGATGGGTATCGACCCCGTGTCACGCGAGTACGAGAACCGCAAGTTGCCAATTCCCCCAGTAAAATAAATAAATAAATACAATTTCTTATTTTTTAAAATATAGAACAATGTATTTTTTGAACACACGGCTGTTTGAAAATTTTTAGGCATTGTTTGGGATTCACGTCCTTCAAGGATGTTAATTAATCACACAATTAATATTGCTTGTGCCAATGCAATTGAGTTGTCGTCCACTATGGAAATTGCATTAACACTACAATGTCAGATAATAGATGTCTGACATGTACCTAATGTCAAGGTCATTATCGCACATGACACACTAAAGTCGATGTTCTTTGCAGGTCTGACAATCCTGCAGTCTAAGTGCTTTGATAATGACAACCCTGCTTGTTCATCATATTGCCGCACTACAGTCAATAGCATTGCTCCCATTTCCACCGCCAATGTTAATGTCTAAAGCTGAAGCTATTTGGAACCTGGGGTCACTGCCAGTGTGGATTCCTGAAGGTGAAACTACCTGGAGCCTGGGATCACGACTTCTTACACTTGATGTTAGTATCAATAGTGATCAAAATTTGATTGTATGTCGAGTCTATTACTGCATCCAGAGGTCGCTCAACAATCTTTGACATAGAAACTGGTTGTCTGTCAAGTCTATTACCACTTTGGCATAAAACATTTTGTGATTTTAGAATGTTAATTCAAATGTGCATACAGTTTCTCACATTCATGGGTATCCAACTGTAACAACCCTAGTTAAATAGTTGCATAAGGTTTATCAAGTATAGTTAATTAAATAATTAACTGTCCTAGTGTGTATTAGTTAAATAATGATTATTTATTAATAATATTAATTGTTTTTTTTATTTTTTTATTAATTGTTTAATATATGTTGATTAATTAATTAACACATTTAAGGTTTGGGTAAAGAATTAAAGGCTTAATAATTGTAATTTATTTATTAGAAAACTTAAACATATGAAGGATAAGGCATTAAATGGATGGATAAGGTATTGAATGGAGGGATAAGGTATTGAATGGAAGGATAAGGTATTAAATGGAGGGATAAGGTGGGTGGCATTAAAGGAAGGAGGAGGCAGTGAATGGGGGAGGATATGAGTGGGCAGAGGCATTCGGGAGAAGGACTTTTGGAAATTTGGGGGAAGAAAGAAACATTTGGAGATTAGGGACTGTATGTGTTTGCTGGTTTGATATCTTATGGCTTGGAAGTTTGGGTGGACTGTTACACGGGTGCACCAGGTTGCTGGGAGTTTTGGGCTCGAGGGCTAGGAATCCTCACGGAATCCTGGAGCTAGGGACCCAGACAGGCTCTGTTCCTAGCTGGCAGGGAGGAAAGATTCAGTTTTGGGTGTAGTTTTGGGCAAAGTAGCAGAGAGGACAATCGGAGATTGGGAATTAGCATCAGACAGAGGTATGTATTTTAGTGATTATGCTATGTTACATAATGTTTATGTGATTTACTTTCATGCTGTGGATAAATTTAATTTATGCTGAATAAGTTATGGTTAAATGTTGAAGATTAAATTGTACAGAAAAACATTTATCTACTCTCTATTCTTTTAACCTGTGTTTTATAAGGCTCTGTGGGGATAGAGACCTTACACTTGGTATCAAAGCCCTGGTTTAAAAACTTGGACTAGGGCCTACCCACCTACCCAATTTAGGAATGGAATTGTACCCACCCAAAAATTAAACAACCCTAAATAATCTGTAAAAGGTATATATATATATATATATTGAAAGCAGTCTAGGGGCCCTGAAACCCTTAATTAGATATAAGTCTGGGCCAAGCTCTAGCTCCAGCTCCACCTAGCCTGCAAGCCAAAAACACATTTTTTTTATTTACACAGATCTATATATAAAAAATATGCCCATTTGAAAGTAAAGTAGTATAATATTCTACACAGTGGAAGTATTAACTGAATTTTTAACACTTGCTTCAATTAAACAAACAAATAGTAAAAAATAATAATAATAGCTCCTGGAACCAAGTAGGTTGTGAAACCATATACCAGGGACTCTATAATGAGAGATGTTAGAGACTTCAACCAGAATCCTACCTCTCCAGATGGTTCAGAAGATGGCAGCGGGCTTGAACTAAGCTTGTGCCTATCATGTGGTGGGTCTATGAGCAAAGTGAAGGGCAAGGAACCTAATTTTAATGAAGGAAAAGAAAAAAGAAAAAAAATGAAAAATGGTAAAACTGGTGTTAAAAATGCATACTGCAAGATACATTATTGCTGACACTAGATCGAGAAAATTTTGATATAGGAGTTTGCACTCCAACGAAATGAATTACTCTACCATCCCCCTCAGAGAACACTGGAGCCAAATGGAAAAGGGTTATAGAAGGATGTGCCATTCTTTTTATAATTTAAATTACTAACCTAGCAGGATTTCTCTTCTCTAATAGCTTCTCGAATCTTCAAAATAGTTGTTCTATTGGTATCCGATCCTTGAAGAAACCTAACATTCCTACCAACCACTTCTTCTGTGGAATAACCTGACATCTTCAAAAAAAAAAAACCTTGACGTGCATATACTATTCGGTGGTCTAAAAGGCATGGATCCGTTATAACAAAGTTGAAGTGAACCTGTCCAAAGGCATCTCTGATGCCATCCGAATAACGTCTGCTCAGGGACTCCTCTATCAATTGCCTTCTATTCAATTGAGTACGCATCTTGCTTCCTTTAACAGGTCGTTCCAATCCCTTACCTCTGTTGTGGAATTGATAGGCACCCAATACACAGGGATGGTATTGAAGTAAAGGATACTAATGAAGTCGTCCCTGTAGTTGAATTCAACAATCGTCAAAAGGAAATGCAAATCCCAATTTAAGGAACAAAACGCCCATGCACCCAAGCCACGGGGAGGAGTTGTAGGAAATAGAATGCCCATGCACCCAAGCCACGGGGAGGAGCCACAGGAAACAAAACGCCCATGCACCGAGCCATGGGGAGGAGCCACAGGCACCAAAGACCACAAGAAATACATGCACAGAGTACCACAAGTCAACAA
This sequence comes from Picea mariana, assembly GCA_032191745.1. Classification (NCBI taxonomy): domain Eukaryota; kingdom Viridiplantae; phylum Streptophyta; class Pinopsida; order Pinales; family Pinaceae; genus Picea; species Picea mariana. The sequence continues at coordinate 44,483 of JASDQU010308762.1, forward strand.
ACAAGTCACCAAAGACAAGTGCAAGCACCAGGCATATGCAGAAAATCCATTGATCATTCGGTTACATGTATTGCATTCAACTTACGAGGAAATATGCACGACCAGGAAATAGAAAAACAAAAAGAGTAAAGTTAGTTCTCAAACCAATCGCCAAGCTCACGAGACCATTCCACATAACTCATCCCGTAGAACCTAGCCAGCACACAAGCGCCAAACCAAGCCATGAGGAGGAGGGGATAAATTCCCATACATTGCGTGTCAAAAGAACCGAGCCCGCAGACCAAAGCCCAAGCCAAGATCAAGGGAGGAGCCCGCAAGGGACAAAACAATACACCACACATACGAAATTGTATGGGAGGAGCCTACGTTAAAGCCCAGCCGCCGACCAAAGTGCCAGAGGCAATGCAAGGTCACAAGAGGGACATCTGACCAAGTCCAGGAACTATCGTAACAAACGAGTCAAGCATGCGACCACAACGCAGGTCACAAGAAAATGCCAACGCTAGAGCCAAGCACGCAACTTCATAAACAAAAACATAACAATACACAAACCCTAGCGCCATAGTTATAAATAAAAATAAAAAATAAAAATAACTAGAAGTCCATCAAAGACCTGTGCCTGAAAAGAAAATTCAAAGCCCGGGAGCTTCACCAAACACCTAGTTGTTAAGTCGCACCACAAATTCAAAGCCACCAAGGAGACAACCCACAAGGAGTGTAAGTATTTTGGACTATGTGCCAAAAGACTACAAAGAATACAGAGAATGCGGGAATGCAGAATACAAAGAATGCGGGAATGCATTTCCTTGCAAAATGTTTTAAATTTTTTCCAAACATTAGACCAATTCACAGAGAGGGAGAAGCCCAAGGGGGTGCCTTTGTTTACATAACTCGTCCACACAAACTGCAACCACACACACAACCAAAACAAAAAGTAATGAGTCACCGTAACCAAGCACGTAGCCCGCAGGCCCAGCTAGAGATTAAAAAAAAAAAAAAATAGGATAGTCGAGGATCCCACAAGAGGGCGCCACTATGACCAGCGCCAAGCCACGAGGGAGGAGCCTACGGCCATTACCATAGCTCTGCCATAGTAGCAGAGAGGGAGAAGCCCAAGGCACATTTGCATAGTGAGATAGGCGGCAGTGATGGAGCGTTAGGGTTGAGGATAGTTTAGGGTTTGTTTAGGGAGGCGTGTAGGGTTGGGAATGAGCGTGGTGAGGGAAGGGCACATGGACCTCATGCACCCACGATGCCCGAATTCAAATAAAAGAAAAAAAAAATGTTTATTTTTTTAATTTTTTCTTGTTTAATAATTTTTATTATTATTTTTAATTAATTCTTTTAAAAAAATTCTTTTAAATTACGTTTTTATTTTATAGATCATATAAAAACTTGTTTAGAAAAAAAAATGTTAATTATATAAAAAAAAAAAGATAATAATAATAATAAAGTTATAAAAAAAAAGTTTGGAGTCCATGGGTTTTGAACCCACAACCTCCACCAAGCCCAAGCACCTTGATAAATGGACCAACACCAACGCACTCCACATGTTACTTTACAAAATAAGTTCATTTATACAAATAAATTAATTATCAATAATCATAAAGTACTATCCCGAGGTATAATCTCCAATTATCCAAGTTAACCAAGCACTGAGTTTCATGCCCTCAACCATCGAGCCAAGCACCAAGTCCTTCCATTCTATTCCACCAGTCAAAGCCAAGCACCAAGCCCGCAAGGGAGCATTTTGTGCACAACGTATTAACATTATAAAATTTTAATGCTAATAATGGGTTTGAAACCTATTATTATTAATCAAATATATATATATATCCCCTTGATTAATGAATGTAATAAGTAACTTTATAATTTACAGGTTAAAAGTCCTTGTAGAGTAGTGAAAGTTTGATGCAGGTTATGTAAAATAGTCAGGGTAGAATAGGGGTATAATAGAAAGCACCATATAAGGGATCTGATGCACTGTGGCGAGTATGGTACAGTACTAGTGTAACTACCAGGGAGAGGGCCAATAGTTTTCTTAGGTGAAGACATCAAGCTTAGACGCTTTGACCCTAACCTAGCCCCCTCCCCTAAAGAGAGTAACGTCTGTTTACAGACAAGTAAAAAAAAACTTACGCCTAACCTTGTTTTCTAGTTTAAGTTGAGCAAATGTGAAATGTCCTTGAACTCACCCTAACAACTTTGGTTGATGCAGGTTAAATTATACAAGATGGTTAGGACTTGAGGAAATCGAGGCAGAGGGGCATCGTCGGAGGGACCGCCAGTGCCGACACCACCATCGCCTGAACTAGCTCTCATACTGCGCTCTTTGGAGGCCATAAATGAGAATTTAAAAGGGTGTCAACCAACAGGGATCGAAGTGGAGCACCCACCATCTGGAACGGGTAATCCAGAAGCGTTGAGGGATTCAAGGGGAGGACCTCCACCCAAAGACATCACTAGAAAACTGCAAAAGATCAAACTTTCAGAGTTTGTCGGGGGTCGTGCCAGTGAATGTGCTAAGGCATGGTTGGAAGGCATGATAAGGTGTTTCGCCTTAAGAGACTATGCGTCCACTTCAAAGGTGAAGATAGATATTTTTCAGTTGAGAGACAGTGCCTTGAATTGGTGGGGCAACCTGGAAAGGAAACTGCGTCTTACCCTAGACACCATATCTTGGGAAATTTTCGAGGAGCGGTTCCGAAGGAAATATCTGCCAGCTTACTATGAGGAACAACAAGTAGGAGCGTTTCATGCCTTAGTATAGGGAAACAGAACCGTAGAAAAATATGAGATTAGGTTTATGGAATTGGTCAAATATGTTTCATATTTGGATAATGACCAACGACCGGCAGAACACTTTGTCTATGGGTTAAACCCTAAGATAAGGGCTATGGTGCGGATGTGGAAACCGTCTTCTGTAGTGGAAGCTATGGAAAATGCGTGTTATGCGGAGGAACACATGAACTTAACCGAAGGTACGAGACCGACCTTTCCGCATCGTCCTGGATTCGTGGGGAAGTCCCCTAGGACATTTCCCAGGGGAGGGGGCTCAAGGCCACCTCCATATGGTAATAGAGTCGCACCAAGGACAGTAGCCGTAGGGATTTCAATGGCAGCGAGTGCAGCATCTCGTTCATCACCAACGACGCAGGAAGGTCCACGGCCATCTCAGGGAGAAACTAGTAGGGGCAGGGGTTCTAGGGGAAGGAACTCACTTCAAAGACAATCACATAACAGTGCGTAGGTTCAATCCCGTGTTGCCTGTTGGGGGTGCTGAGGACCCCATTTCCAGTGTGACTGCCCAGAGTTACAATCAGGATTTGTGCATAGAGAAGGAAAGGCCCCGATGGGAAGAGCAAGTAGCAACCACCAGATTTACGCAGTGGTTAATAATCGCTAGGCAGAACATCAATCCACGGTGGTGGAGTCATCAGGTACGCTAAATCATATCAATGTTAAGATTTTATTTGATTCTGGTGCTAAAGATGGTTTCATTTCACCATCTGCATTAGAAAAGAGTGGGTTGGCAGCCTACGAGCACGATGACTTTAAACAAGTCGAGATGGCTTCAGAGGAAAAACAAGCGGTAGGACCTAGCGTCGATAATTGTATAGTAGAAGGATGGTTCCTTACGATTGTGTATAGACTACAGAGAATTGAACCATGCTACAGTGAAAAATAGGTACCCAATGCCGCGAATAGATGATCTCTTCGATCAAATGAAAGGAGCAGTGGTATTCTCAAAGATCGATTTGCGATCAGGGTATCACCAGTTAAGGATTAAGGAAGGCAATATCCCAAAAACTGCCTTTCGAACTCGGTTTGGGCATTACGAGTTTGTCGTAGTACCTTTCGAATTGACCAATGCACCAGCAGTATTCATGAGCCTCATGAACGAAGTATTCTGGAAGTACTTAGACCGTTTTGTACAAGTCTTTCTAGATGACATCCTCATCTATTCCAAAAATGAAAGAGAGCATGAGGAACACTTACGAGTGGTGTTGTCCTGCCTTAGAGAGAACAAATTGTATGGGAAGTTGTCGAAGTGTTCCTTCTTCCAGAAAGAGATCCACTATTTAGGTCATATCATTTCCAGTGAAGGAATCTTTGTGGCCCAGAAAAGGTAAAGGCCATTATGGAGTGGTCAGTGCCAAAAAATGCCCATGAGGTGAGGAGCTTCATGGGGCTAGTAGGTTATTATCAAAGATTTGTGGAAGGGTTCTCTAAAATAGAGAAACCCATCACCACTTTGCAGCGCAAGGGGGTCAGGTACGAATGGACATAAGAATGTGATAGTGCATTCATCAATATTAAGAGGTTACTAACTAGTGCACCAATTCTACGAGTGTCGGATATGGAAAAGGACTTCACAGTCTGCACAGATGCCTCGAAGAAAGGGTTGGGGGGTATACTTATGCAGGATGGAGGAGTGATAGCTTATGCGTCAAGGAAGTTGAAGAAACATGAAGAGCTATACACGACTCATGATTTAGAGTTGGAAGCTGTAATGCTAGCTCTGAAACTTTGGAGGCACTATCTCGTGGGGCAAAACTTTGAGCTCAAAATGGACCATCAAAGTTTAAAACATCTCTTCACTCAAAGGGATCTGAATGCCAGGCAAAGGCGATGGAGTGAGTTTATGAGTGAGTACGATTTTTCTATTTCATACATCAAAGGAAAGGAAAATGTGGTCGCAGATGCCTTGAGTAGGAGACCACGTGTCTTCTCCTTGGTACCCTTAAAGGTCAATCTGAGGGAACGTGTGTTGACGCAACTCCAAGGAGACAATTGGTATTTAGAGGTCACTTCAAACCTCCAGAGTGGGAGGAAATTAGATCCAAAGTATGAAGAATATAGTCTAGAAGCAGACAGACTATTGAGATATCGGGGAAGGAAGTACATCCCTGAAGATGGGGATATTCGAAACATCATACTGAAGGAAGCCCATAGAGCACTTTATTGTGCGCATCCGGGTGTGAAGAAGATGTACGCAGACATGAGGAAGCTTTTCTTCTGGGTAGGCATGAAGCGCAATGTAGTCCATTTCATCGCCAAGTGCCTAGAGTGTCAATAAGTGAAAGCCGACCACCATCACCCGGCAGGCCTCCTACAACCA
>JASDQU010308762.1:62573-82661 GCA_032191745.1 Picea mariana
GTGTACGACCCATAACGGAGTGGGCGAAGCTTTTGATGGGGTCCTACAAGGTGTTCTTTCTGCAAGTGCAACCAAACTTTGTCGCCCACCTGAAACTTATGTGGCACCCGATGTTGATCATGGCGTTGTTTGTACTTGTCATTGGACTTATGTAGGATATCATGAACTTGTTGGTGGATGTGTTGGATCCGCTCAATGAACCGGGTGGCTTTGTCAGCTTCAGTTGGAGCAGGAGATGAGTTGGTCGAGGTGACCGCAAGGGGAAGTGCAACATCTATGGGACCCAATGGTTGGAATCCCAACCCCACTTGAAAGGGGCTGTGGTCGGTTGAGCTATGCAGGGCTCGGTTGTAGCTATGCTGGACATAGGGAAGGCTCTCATCCCATGTGCGAGGGTGCTTTGAATTATACATGTGAAGGATATGCACAATCATTCGATTTACAACCTCAGTTTGGCCATCTATCTGGGGGTGGAAGGCCATGGATTTGGTGAGCTTGGTGTCCAGCAGTGACTAGAGGCTCGACCAGAATGTATTGAGAAATTGACTATACCGATCTGAGACAATGGTTTGTGGGATTCCAAAATGTACCCAGACTCGTTCAAAGAAGAGCTTAGTAGTGGCCTCTGTTGTGATGCTCTTCTTGCAGGCAACCAGGATCGCCATCTTAGAAAAGCGATCAACAACCACAAAAATACAGTCATTTCCCCGCTTGGTGGACGAGAGGCCTGACATGTAGTCCATTAAGATGGATTCTCATGACCTGTCAAGAGTAGGAAGAGGGGTGTACATGCCCTATTTCTTAGTGGTTAGTTTGGCAATAGTGCAAGCAGTGCAGGACCTGATATACTTGTTGACCTCCTGTCGAAGTTTCAACCAGTAGAAATGTTTATATAGCATTGCCACTATCTTTTCGACGCCGAAGTGTCCTGCCATCTGACTGTAGTGGGATTCCCAGATCAGCTTCACTCGCTCACTTGATGGAACAAAGATATGGCCTAGACAACACAACAACCTATCCTGAAGATGGAAATTATCAACAACTGCATTTGCACCCAAAATTTGGTAGGTGGTGGCGAAGTCAGGGTCTGTCTCATAGAGTTGGGGCCATCTAGATGTCTCATGGCCGCAAGAGTCTAGCACCGTGGTGAGTGCCGCAACTGGAAATCTGCTGAGGCAATCAACGACGCGATTGGTGCTTCTTGTTTTATACTTGATGTTGAGGTGGAATTGTTGCAAGTATGTGGACCACTTTTGATGGTAGTGATTCTATAATTTTCCCTGTGTCTGCATGAACTGCAGTGGCTTATGATCAGTGTGGATGACTATCTCCTTCCCAAGAATGTAATGTCTCCACTGGCGGCATGCTTACACAATGGAGTACATTTTTTTCTTGTAAGCAGGGTACTTACGGAGAATATCTGACAGTGTCTCACTATGATAGGCCATGGGGTGGCCATGCTGAGTGAGAACGATGCCCACGGCATAGTCTGAAGCAACTGTCTCGATCTCAAAGGGATGTTGTAGGTCTGGTAATGAAAGTACTGGGGTTGAGCACAAGCGCTGCTTCAAATCATCGAACGCTTGTTGTTGGGACCGGTCCCATGCAAATTTCGCCTTACCACCACCCTTGTTTATTTGGCTAAGGGCCCAAGCAATATGGGAGAATCCCAACACGAACCTGCAGTAGAAATTGGCAAGGCCCAAGAAACTCCGAAGCTAAGTGAGTGTTGTTGGGGCTGGCTAGTCATTGATGACTTGGATGTTGGCTGGATCCACATGTATGCCATGCTAATCAATGATGTAGCCCAGGTAATGGACCCTATCCATGCCGAAGGAGCAATTTTTCCAAGTTGGCGTATAGCTTGTGCTACCACAGGGTGTGCAGAATCTGTTGAATATGCTGCAAGTGTTCAACCCAAGTCTTGCTGTAAATTAGAATGTCATCCAGATATACCACTACAAAAGTATTAGTGAATGGTCGTAGGATATTGTTCATCATCCTCATGAAAGTGGTTGGAGAATTTTTCAAACCAAAGGGCATGACCAACCATTCAAAAAGTCCTTCCTTTGACTTGAAAGCAGTCTTCCATACATCTGTCTATTCTATCGAGACCTGGTGGTAGCCAGACTTCAGATCAATCTTACTGAAGTATTTGGCCCCTATGAGTTGATCAAGGAGGTCATCAATTCAGGGAATCGGGTACCGGTTTTTTACTGTGATTTTATTCAGAGCCCAGTAATCAATACAGAGTCACCAGGTTCCATTTTTCTTCTGTACCAGCACAATTGGGCTCTCGCAAGGTGATGAGTTGGGGCGGATGTGCCCCTTGTGGAGCAGTTCTTGGATCTGTCATTTGATCTCCTCATTCTCTAACAAAGAGCGACGATAGACTGGCCCATTGGGCAACGGTGCGTCGGGGGTCAGATCGATGGGGTGCTTGACTTGGCAGTGCAGAGGTATCCCCGTAGGTGAGGAGAAGATATCTGAGTATTCTTCCACGACCTTATCTACTTGCTTCTACTATGTGGAGAGGTCGGCCTCAGAGACCCTCGATGCGGCTGTGATCTTTCTCTTATTCTGAGAGCGAATCATGAAGAAGACAAACTTCCCCATCTGAGAGATGACCTTCCTACATTGCTTAGCAGAGATCAAGGAAATAGCACTAGGTGGGACTGCCTCAGGTATCCTATACAATTTCCTGTTCAAAGTAATAGTAACACTACGAGGCCTAGACTCATATACAATATGACGTTTCCATAAATAAGGTTGGCCCAAAAGAACATCACAAACTTCGAGAGGAGCAACATCACACAATACCTCATCTTTGAAGGGCTTGATGCTGTACAATAGTCGGCATTGTTGGCTGACGTGGAGATCGCTTCCTTGGCGGAGCCATCCAATGGTGTAGGGTTGTGGGTACGACGTTGTTGGCAGGGCCAGCCGCTTGACGACTTCTGCTAAGATGAGGTTCTTCTGGCTACCTCTATCAACGATGAAGTATAATGGGGTGCCTTTTACTCACATTTGTGAATGGAAGAGGCGCTCTCCTTCTTTTGGCTAATCTGATTCACCAAGTTGGAGCTTGGTGGTAGAAACAGTGGCACTGGGTTCCGCGTCAATGATCTATCTTCCCCTTTCTAGTTCTGGATTAGAGTCAGAATCCGCATCTGATTTTGAGGCTTTCACTTTGGCCACCAATGACTGCTTTGAGCGGCAGTCAGCATTGTTATGCCAAGGGCTCTTATGGAAGTCGCACTACTTCCCGATATCTTTCTTTGTCTTTCCGGTGTCCTTCTTTTCTTGCGGCTTGGACTGGTTGTCCTGATACTCTCCATCTTTGCTCTGTCCTTTGTTCGGTGGGCTGGGGCCGCTCTTTCCTGGATTTTGTTGTGAGGGGTTCCCAGGCCCAAATTGTCGCGTCTTTTGTTTGAGCTTCTGCTCGATTTTGACGGCATATTGGTAGGCCGCGCCCAAGGATGAGATGTCTAGAAATTCCATTTTGGTCTGGATGTATCTATGCAGAGCACCACAATACTTGAGCACCAGATGTCACTCTGAATCTTTGATACCCAACTTGGTGCGCAAGGTATGGAAGATATTTGTGAAATCTGGCACTGCTTGGTCTCTTTCTTGCCGCAGTGTTGTCCATTTGGTATACATGCCGTCATAACTTCCGACAGGGTAGTATTGCTCCTTAATAGCATCCCTGAAGGATTCCCAGGTGGCTGTGACTGAAAATAATGAGGTTTCCTCTGTTTCCTTTTGCTCACAGAAAGTTTCCCACCAATCTTTAACATGGGGAACGACTTTGAGGAGTGCAAAAGTAATATTTTATCTATTCGAAAAGTTATGGATAGAAAAATACCCTTCTAGTAGATTCAACCACTTGTCTACAACATTTGCGTCTATCTGACCTTCAAATATAGGAATATCGAAGTTTATTTGTACCTTGAAGAGGGCGGCGCCTCCGTTCGAAGAAGATGCATCGCCTATTGGTAGTCGTCGAAGGATTTGTGCGAAACTATCCATCATCTCGTTCCTCTGTTGCGTGAGGGCTTCGTCAATCAATAGTTTGAAAGGATCTCTTGTCCCGTCATCTTTCTTTTCTCCTGCCATGGGAGGTCTCTTGGGTGTGCGAGAGCTTCTATCCTCAAGAGAAACAAGCTCGAGACCCAACTCTTTGTACTCCAACCTCGTTGGGGACATGCATTAAGACGACAAGGAGCAGACCGCTCTGATACCACTGATCCAGATTTTATGAGCAAAACGAAATGAATACAGATTATTAACATGTGCTTAACACAAAATAACAGAGATACAGTAAACTTGGTTTTCTATTCAATAACGAAATAAGCTGAAACTGTAAAATGCAGCAGAAACAAGCTTGCTGGAATGGTGGCGACTTATCTCTGAGAAGAGATGTAACGGCAGCGCGCATTCGCAAGAAGAAGGTTACAATGAGGCTCTTAAGGCCTTTTTACAATAAGAAAGAATGCTAAAAACCCTAGACATCCAAAAATCTAACCCTAGGAGATGAAGCGCCAAAAGTTATGTGGGCCCCGTTTAGGTAAATTAGTATGATCAACTTCACGGGGTCTTAACTTTTGCATACGATCTTCGTTTTAGGCGTGTGATAGCCCATTGGAAAGGTATCGTTGAGGAGATTAATTTTGGGGGCTCAATCGTGTCTTTAACTATAATTGAGGAGCTCTATCCTAAAAATCCTTCATTTAGGCCCTCAAAATGGCCCCGGAAGTTAAAACTGCTAAAAATAGTAAATTGCCAAAATTGTCAGAAAATTGTTTTGAGCCAGTTGGAAAAGGTGGGTGGCCACCGATATCCATCTGGATCAGGAGATATCTCATTAATACGCATTAAACCAAGATCTACGAAGAGTTATATTATCCCTTTCGATTGTTCATCTCAAACATGGGTCGTCGCATTGGCCCGTTCAGGAAATCTCCAATCCTTAATTGTTCATTGCCATATCCACCATGTTTTCACTTCTATATATGCAATTACTAGTCTTTAATGCTAACAATGCATCATGCAACAACTGTTGAAATTGTCATTAATGAGCGAAAGTCTCGAGGAGATCTCCCATTCACACGCATTGGACCAAGATTTGCACAGGGTTATATTATCCCTTCCAACTCTTCATTTCAAACATCGTCTGGAGAAAACAAACGTCCTTGTAAACTTATGGCAACAACTCGGCAATAGTTTTGTGGAGATACAGTGAATATCTTCGGACGTTAGGACCAAAAATTCCAGTGGTCTAGGGCATACTCTTACTATTCATCCCATTCCACCCAGAACGAAGTGATTTGGACCTCTTGAATCACTCGTGTAGGCTGCGTCCCTAAGGTTTTTGACTATAAGGAGGTGGTCTCTTGGTGTGCTAAAAAATATATTTCAAGCCAAAGAATTATTCCATTGCGTGACCATTCTCCCATTTCTTTGTCACCTCAGGTCTTCCGCAACATGTTAAGATTGTCGGAGCCAACCTTGACTTTTAGAGGACAAGACTGCAAATAGTTCCTAGAAAAACATGATAAAGGGTTGGACCTCTTACCCGAGTTCTTCGAAGACCTGACAATAGTTCCTGAAGATATCACAAAGTTGCAAGTCAGTTTCTTTAGAAATCCATTACAAGAAATTGCTTGGTTGTTTACAAGAATAACGAGACAAGAATCCACGACAAGCATTTCTCGTATAGTTATTTATATTTTGTACTTTACAGTTAAGGAACAATTCATTTTCGAATGGGGGAATCTAATTTCCATTGAAATCTGTTCCCAGCGGTCACGATTTAAAGAATCAAATAAATTTTATATGTCATCCTACTTGATTTTCGCAATAGTGCATTGGTGTCCGTTTCCAAAACTGTCTCTGTCCAAGACAATAAACTATGAATTCAACCCAGTAACATTCTGGTACCAGGCCTTGTGGAGGCACAAGGCCTCCCATTGTTTTTATAAGGTTTTTAATGACTTTGTCTCAGCTTTCAAAGATTTATTGTTAAGAAAGGATGCTCCTCGGATGTTTGGCCAGGCAACCAAGTTTTTGAACATGAAGGGGACACTTGAACAAAAGGAAAATTACAATGTACTAATGATCTTTGGCTCCAAGGAAAATCCTGCTTTCCTTCCATGCCACATCACAGACAAGATGTTTGTTACAGAAATTGCAAGGCAATACAACCACTGTTTGCATTTTTTCCATGACAAGAAAAAAAAATAGTTCATTCCTCTACCCTGGAAAGTCGGGGACTTCGTGTGCAAAAATGTCAACAAGATTGACGAATTCATAGGCCATTTTAAGAAATTGAACCTAACATATGCTGAAAGGCTAAAAGGGTTCGACTCTAATGGGATTTTTCAAGAACGTTTACTATCAGTTGGCTTTAGCAGCTCTTTTATCCATAGACGCCTGACCGAAGATAGAGATAGTGATGACAACACTCTTGCTTCTGATGATTGCAACGTAGAGACATTGCAAAGCGCAATTGAATTTTACAAACAACAGGAAAAAGTATCTGGTGAGAAGAGTGCCTGGTCCCCGACCAACACTCACAAGAGCACGACATTACAGAGCATCACTTCAACAATCCACCCCAGTAAGAAAACAACCCATAAATCTTCAAATGAAGGAGGAGATAAGAGCCCTCCTCGCGCAAAAATTGACAGTTCTCACAAGTTTCCCTTGACGAAGAAGAGAAAAAACATTGTAGGGCAGGCGGAAGAACCCGAAATTGAAAGTGAGCACATGCAACTTGAAAGTGAAATTGAGCACATGCACAAAGTTGACCCGTGCATGGACGCGGTGCACCATAGTTCCACAATGGAAATAGCTGAGACCGACATTTTTGACGAAGATGAATCCTTGGTATTCCAGAGCGTTGTTTTTTACAACCAATCTAAAAATTTAATAATTGAAAAGAGAGATGTAACAAATAAGAAAGACACATCTCGTACAAAGATTAACTTTAGGAAAATGCGACCATCTCAAATCTCCCGATTTCACCGTGTAACCGATGATGCTCTTGATGATTCCATTAAAGGAATTGAAGCCGAGAATGCCAGACTGAACGACCGAGTCAAGGAATTGGAGGAGGCTTTCATTGTTACCCCAGAGTTTATCTGTCCTTTAGCAAAAACCGTGCTTGCTACCCCTGCAGCCAAGTTAAAAGGATCCTCCAGCCTCCTCACATCGTGTAAAGCCTTTGTAGAGAAGAACATCAAGAAAAGAATGCAGCTAATAAATGAAGCCTGGGAAACATCACAAAATATAGCTTCCTTTCGAAAGAGGGCAAATGATTTGCACAGACATTTGCAGATGAATTTAAAAAATGAACAACGTTTCTATGAACAGATGGTGACCCCTTTTGCCAACCATGCCATCAACAACTTAGATCTGAAAAGAAGATAAGAGGATGTCCCTCCCCAAAGCGGATCAAATAATTAAAAGCATGTTGGCAAAAGAAAGTTTAGGACCTGCAGCTCATTGTCGAATCATGTGAACAAGCCATATTAGAAAAATAAGAATTATTCAGAAACTTGACCCAAATAGACTTAGATGGAAGTACCAATGAGGTTCAAGACCCAAACTTAATCCTCAAATCCTTGTTCTTGACCAAAGAAGCCTTCGATGAACAACTTGATATTTTAAAGGGGTTGTCTTTATAAAAGTTTTACGACATCCTTGAATATGGTGAAGATGAGGTCAAGAACTGGCTAGTGGACTATTCAACACACAATGAAGAAATTGAACAGGCTCTGCATAGTATTTATGTGGATCTAAGGAAATTAGAAAATGAACTTTTTGACATAGAAATTCGGGATGAAATCAACGTGGCCCCCGTGAGAAGCTACATTGAAAACTGGTTCCAACGAAGAATGGACAAGCTCATTGATGAAGGGAAACAACCGATTGACACGATTCCAGTGGCCGTTGACAACAACAACAAAAACGCATCGGTTTCATAGTAAGTCTATACTGATCACATCTTGTTTTCTTTATCAATCTAGTTATTCTACCTCTTTAAATATAAATCTCTAACCAAAGACTCATAATTTCCAATTTCTTCTTTTCAGGTCTTCCTCTCTACCGTCACACACTTCTTCTTTTTACAGTCCTATTTCTTGTACTTATTTCTTTTATGGTCTGCGGGAGCCCCAATCCCAGTCTATATGACAAACACATTTAAATTTCCAGAAATATGGAACAGATTCCAGAAATATATAACACACATTATTAATTTTTGATAAATTTCAAAGAAAACTAATTCGAGAATGCTAATTTTTTTTTCCTTCAACTATGCTGGATGTCAGGAAATTGTGTTTATTATATTTGAATGTTTAATGTATGTGATTCTTGGTCTTTTTTTCCAGGAACCTTTCTTGCAAGGCATTATTAATTTTTGATAAATTTTAAAGAAAAGTAATTCGGAAATGCTAAATTTTTTCCTTTCAACTATGCTGGATGTCAGGAAATTGTGTTTATTATATTTGAATGTTTAATGTATATGCTTCCTGGTCTTTTTTTCCAAGGACCTTTATTGCAAGTCATTGAGACAGAAATTTTCTAAGTCCCATGTTTGAACTATACACACCCCAGGAAAAAACTGCCTCGTTCGCATATTAACCTTGGGGTCATCTACAAGCCAAATGTCTTGTGGCTGGCCTGTGACATGCTGCCACAAGTCATCCTCTGCATGAATACCACATATACTTCAAGCTGCTTCCCACGTGCCTGTGCTCGGCCCCGCCGTAGCAGTACATTTATTTCCATTCCAACCTGGCAGAGACTACTTTGCCATGCAACACTTGTTATCAAGCCGGAATCAGTTTGTATCTTGTACTAATCCCGTTTGTATTATATGTCACTAGCTAGCTTCGATTCTCCAATATTTCGTTCTTGACATTGATAGACCACGTCAGATTGATAGCAAAAGCATTCTGACGTATTTGTTACATATAATCCCTAATAATTGGTTTTAACTTACCAATCGAATATGAAAAAGGGTCATCGAGTTGAGGTTTCAAGCGATGAAGAGGGGTTGACTGGAACCCTGTTTCCTGCTATCGTTGTTCGGAAAGTTGGCAATGGCAATGGCAATGGATTCCTCATTGAATACAGGGATTTGATGACTGAGGATGGGAAATCGAAACTGAGGGAGACTGTACAGGCCTATCATGTAAGGCCTGAACCACCGGCTTTGAATAGGAAATGCTTTTTCCTTCGTGAAGAAGTTGATGCATATGACCATGATGGGTGGTGGAAGGGAGTGGTAAATGGTGTCCTACCCCATAATAAATATGTTGTTTACTTCAGCAAGACCAAGGAGAATTGCGAGTATAGCATAGAACAGCTCCGTGTTCACCAGGATTGGATAAATGGCAAGTGGGTTAGGGCTTCAGAGGTATGGGTTTAAATGTGTTTTCATTTCTCAATCGGTTTTGAACAATTTTCCTTTCAATTAGTATTTCAGATTTTATTGAAGTTTTTAAAAGTATGTTCTTCTCTATTGTTGGATTTTTTTAACAATGCATGAATAGGAGCAGCTCCATGTTTCATTGGTTATGCTTCTGATTTGTTTGTTAACAATAGAGATCAGACTGGCGGTTCTAGAGGGTTGCATTGTTCAATCAGATGGATTGAGTTACATTGGGTACAAGTCTGTTTGGTGTGCACACAATGTAGCTTTCCATGTTAGAAGTAAAATAAAAGTAACGGTATTGGGAACCTTGTATTGCCTAGGATGTTGGCTTGTTATGGAGTCCTTATTTACTTTAACTCGATGTTATGATCGAATGGATTGGACTTATGAGAATGGCCTTTTGCAAAACCAGAAGTGTTCCCCTTCAAATGCCCCTAGAAGTTAGGCCTGTGATATACAAATGATAGCAGTATGCACATGTGATTCTTCTGCCAACCTTCTTTAGGGGACGACTATCCTTTGGACATGGGGATGGTACCAGCTGGCCGCTATTCCTTAGTGGGTTTCTTCATCTTCTTTTTATTCTTCTCCTTATTTCAGAATGACAAGCTCAGATTGATTTTTCTCAAAAATACATCTTTAAAGAGGCCTTCTATGCTTTTTGGGAGACATTGGAGTCTTCAAGTTCAGTACTTGACAGTTAGTATGCCATTTTCTATTGGATTTGAACAGCGATCGAACACTCTTTGGAGGTAAAGGTTCTAGAGAATGAATGGTTATCTTCTGTTTAAATGTTCTTATGGAAAATCTAGGACCTAACATGGGAAATCTTCCAGAGATGTATAAACAGCCTGACCTTTTAATTATTAAATGAATAAATCACAGTTGCTTATCCTCTGTTGAGGATTTTGTTCCATGTTAATATGACTGCTACTACATGGTCAGCAAATTAGAAGCTATAGCATTATATTTTATGGTTCAAACTCCATTGATTCACATCAATTTATTTATTTACACACAGACATAGGTTCAGTTTCTAAGTCTAACACTGGGCACACTGTCTTTTGAGACAGAACAGGACTTCCATAACATCTATCATGATTTTCCATTCACAAGATAATGTCCCCTATCTAGACTCAGTACAGAAACATGCACTAAGAAATACCAAGTGGCAGAGTTTCAAAACTTATTTGAGAGATTCATCATTTTTCTAACCTGAATTCACACTTGTAATGCAAGTATATTTGACATGCTTGATGCCAATATCTGCTTAAGAAAAGATTCTAGTAGTGTCTTATACATGGTGGCAAACGTTTAGATGGTGGCAATGCATTACAATTATAGGTTAGTGACCCAAGTTTACTTTCTAACAAACACCTCTGTTGGTATGCTTTAAAGTGACTGTGATGCACCGGGTTTTATCCAATGTTCCACCAAGTTTCCAGGATGCAGGGAGGCGGGAGCTGGGAAATGCATCCAGGGGACATGTGGAAGTACCCCCCAAATTCTAGGGAACATCATAGGGGACATCGGGGTCTTTGACATAGTCGGAAACCCCACCCTAAATACTAAAAAATTAAAATTAAAATATATGAAAACTGAAACATAAATAATTGAAATCTTATACATAACAATGCACCAATAATATACATAATTACATGTAACATAATAAAATATAAAGGCTACATGTAATCATGTAACATAACGTAATAATTATAATTCACAAATCATCTATCGCCATTGTATTTCTTATTATATTTAGAAAATCTAGAAGATACAGATCTAAGTCTTAAGAAAACTAATCTAAGAACCCATCAAATGAAAAAATGAGCATCACTGCTCAAGGCAATGCCAAACTAGTCTTTGCATCCAGCTACTGCATGAGGAATAAGGACTAGCCATAGGAGTGTCACTATCTGAATCGGAATCATTTGCATTCTCAAGAATTCTCCATAGCACACCAACCAACCCAAGGTGTGCCTCATCAAGGCCCTTCTTCTCATCTACATGTACATTGGGTTTATATTCATTTTATTTTTTATTCTTCTTTTTTGTCTTTTTTCTTCAAAGTGACGGACTTTGATCAAAAGGGACTGTGGGAGCATCTCATTTTTTGAGGGGGACATTCCCTATTGCGTCTCTTGCGTCCTCCTCAAAAGGGGACATGGGGAAATGCCCCCCTTGGAGTACTTGTTCGCCACTATGTCTCCTTGTATCCCCCAAAAGAGGATGTGGGGAACACCCCCCTTGGAGTACCCACATCCTAGAAGCATGGGGAGAGCATCCCCTACCCTCAAGATCACATCCCCATGTAATGGTTTTATCATCTCAGTTGTCATTTGGCAATTTGCAAATTAGTTAAGGTCCATCAACTCCATTGTCAATGACTCAAGGAAACAACACCATGGAATGGATATATAATTCAAGTCATGGATATTACTCTTGTGGTTACTATGGACAAATCATTTGGACTTTGCATGTGACGATAATGGGATATTGAAGGATACAGATTATGGAGCTGGTTTTTTGAATTGAGACTAATTATAAAAATTCTTATATGCCCATGGCAACTCAATTGGAGATACCTATTACTATCCTTGCGTGCAAATGGAATAAAAGGCATCTGTAAATAGTTTTATAGTTTTTATTGTTTAGTAATTAGTAACTTGTGATGTTACTTGTAATGTCCCCATCTACCAAGCTGAGCCACGCCACACAATTTTTTTTTCTCTAATACCATATAATAACTACCATGCCCTGCATATGCAACGATTATGCAGTTCTAACAACATAAAATGCATGCATAAATATATACAAATATACCACAATAGGATTAACATGAATAACCACACATAAATCATTATAAACACATAAAAGACACTTATCTTTTGATTAAAAATCACCGAATGGTTGTAGACCTTAGACGTTCCTCCCAGTTGTAGACTCTGCTATTCATGCACTCTCAACAACAGGTCACCCTCGAGCTAGGGCTAGGACTCCACCAGGGCAAAGGCTACATAAGCCAAACTAAGGTTTGACATTCAACTCAATAAAGGACAGGCCTAGGTGCCAACTCCAACAACAGTTCCCAGCTCACAGACTCTCATTCTCCACAACCTGTCCCACCCTAGGAAGTGTACCCCTTCTCTACTCAACAGTCCTTCGGTTGTCCCACTTCCCTTCCAGGGCTTCAATAATAGGTTGACCAGGAAGTCTCAGAGCTTAGTAGCACTTGGAACACAAGGTTGTTCTCAGAGAGTTTTGACACCCACTAGGCCAACACACAAGGAAACCTATTCCTAACAATTCTTTCACCCAGAGAGATTGCTCCATAGGTCTGACAACCTGCTTGTTCAAACCAAACCACCAAGGATTTACAAGGTAACCAGCTTCACAACTCTCCCTCTCCAGCAAAGGTACGGATGATGGATGGACTTATTGAGTGAATGATTGGAAAGAAATCCCCCTTACACTAGATTCCTCACATTATATATGCATGTACCCTTTTTGACACTTGGCACTCAAAGAACTACTTTATCCCTCACTTGTAATTCGTTCCCCTCTCATAGGAACTTAGGATAAAAATCATTTCATAAGACTTAGGATTTAGGAATAATATTATTTTATTCCTTGACTTAGCCCCTTTTCCTCTCCAATCCTAGCTCCCTTTCCCTCTTGAGGAGTCCTAGCCCCCCATACTCTTTCGTCTCACTTGGTCTGCAACAGTGATGCATTTTATTAATATATATGGGTGTGATTACATAGTACAAAGATAGGCTCATCGACCTTACATCACATAGGAACTTTGGCCTGAAAACATATATATGCAAAGGCACTCTGGCTCAACATCCTAGGTCACCAGCCTATAAAACATATGTACATTTACAACTTTTGGTTTAGCCTGGGGTATTGCATTCCCCTTCCCCTTATTTATTCACTGTCCTCAATGCGTTATATACACATGTGAAGAAATAAAACTGGGAAAGATAAAACACTTTTGAACAAAAATAAGACTAAGTTAGTGTCTTCTCTTTTCTTATGACAACCACACCATTAAGCAACACAGAATCAATAAATACCATCAAAATAGGGCAATCTTATTCATATCGGTCCTTTGTAAGCATAACTTTCAGTTAGATTGAGTTTACATAGACTGTACGACTTGTACAGGTTTGTCTCTTGCTGGTAATACTCAGTAGATCCACAAAACAAAACAACTGCGGCAACACAGCCTTCATTTGACTGGTTTCATTACAAAAGCACAACTTATATATTGATCTTTGACCTGGGTACCATTTCCTTAATGTGCAGCCCGTACGAAATTAGTATAGTACGGATTTTTCTTCCCCGTTCTCAGTTTGTTGCTTGGTGCAGTTGAGTATTTTCCCTATCATGGCCTCTTTTACCTCCTTCAGACCCAACTCGGCCTCTATTCTATGATTGGGATGGTTGTTGGCCCTAACTCGGCCTCCTTTGATAACTAGAACAGTTGCTGGCCCTACTTGGCCCCTTGTCCACACAGTGAGACCCAACTTGGTCTCTGGTGTTACTTGCCTTCTTGCCCACACAGTGAGACCCGACTTGGTCTCTGGCCCTACTTGGCTCCTCGTCCTCACAGTGAGACTCGACTTGGTCTTTGTCTCAGCCCTTCTCAGCCTCTTCTTCTATATGGTGTGTTGCTGACCTTGCCTCGGTCTTCTTAATTCTCTGATAGCGCCTCCTCACTCTTGGTTGACTTGCTTGTGTGTGTGAAGAAGAAGCTGCTAGGTTATTTTTAGCCCTAGACCTTTTTTCTTGTGTAATCTTGACCCTAGGATCCTTTTTATCAAGAACTTGATCCAAGGGTGGGGACTTAATCTCAAGTTGGCTTGAGTGGTCCCCACCACTATGTTATTGTCTAGTCATAATTTGTATTTCTTCCACATTACTAGGTGGAAGAATTACCCACCTGAGCTACAGTCTAACACTCCCTCTTAGCGAGGGAGGTAAAGTTACTGGAGCTGTCTTCTCCATAATCCACCTCACTATGTGTTTTTCCCTCCGAGTCTGAGAGACCCACCTGCTCAATGTCCGTATACTCTATTTTCTTTGCTTGGATATATCTGCTACACATTGCACCAGGATTATCTGAGTATCCCCATTCATTCAATTGGGTCCATTCCCACCACGTGGGTCTATTGAGAATAATCTCATGTTCTCTCACACTTTGATTTGCAGACTCATTGCTTTCTTTTGTAAGTCTGTAAACAGGTTGTCCCCACAACTTATATAGTCCATCTTCACTTATGCCTATCATTACAGGCAGTCCTGGTACTTGACTTTTAACTGAGCGGATGTGTACACTGCAGCCAAAGAAGCTTGCCCCATAGCCTTGATGCTCCAAGGCTGAGATTGAGAGCACGCTGTCTCTCATACATGGTACATACAATACTTCTGGTATCCTAAGAATTCTGCCTGATTCCAATTGTAGTGATATTGCTCCTTTTTCATGAAATTCCACCATACTAGAATGCACCCCACACTTAACAACCCCTGAAGCTTGACTCGAGAGCTCCTGAAGTGCAAGTCGATCACATGTCATGTGACTTGTGGCCTCGTTGTCTATGTACCAACCTGCCATGGTTCTATCCTCTGTATCCAAAAACAAAGTGTTCTCGTCCTTAAACATTTGAGAAAACTCTCTAGCTGTGGCAGCCAAATGTTGCTCTTCTTCCTATTCTTTGTTTCCGACTTCTGCTGAGGCTGCTATCTCTTTTCTTTTCCCTCTTTCACCAAAGCCCTTCTTAGCTTGAGTGCACTGGCTGGCAAAGTGTCCAAGCTCTCCACACACATAGCATTGGATGTGTTACAGATCTTTCTTTGGTTTTCCACTTGTGAATCCCCCTCTAAAGGTTGTTCCTCTTCTTCCTTTGCCTCCCCTCTTGGAGGTAAGAGCGAGGTTTTCCTCCTCCTTGTTATCATCTACATCTCTGCTTCTCCTTATCTCTTCTTGACAACAATCACTCCATAACCTATCCCAATCTGGCAGTTTCTCCCTGGCTACTATCCCTGAGATGAAGGGGTCCCAATAAGGCAGAATGAACCATTTCAGCTGGGGATAATTTTACCCCAACTGCAAGGAGCTCGTCTAAGAGCATCTTTACTTTGGTTAGATAAATTGTCACACTTTCTCCCTTGGACATTTTGGTGTGCTGGAGCCTTTCTTTGAGAGCCATGATTCTGCTCTCATGATTGGCTTCAAACGGATCTTCAAATGTGCCCACATTTCATGTGCAATCCGTTTTTCGCCAATATTTGGTACTAGATGGTCCTTCACTCCGTCTAGAAGGATCCTCTGAGCACGTATTTCTGAAGCATAATATGTTTCTCTGTCTTTAGCATCATTGGGGATTGATACTGGGTTTTCAACAATATTCCAAACCCTGCTCTCTTGAAGAGCATTTTTCACTCTGTACTTCCATTGTACATAGTTGGAGGCACCGTCTAGCCTACCCTCATATCTAAGGTTAGTAGCCATGTTGCTACTGGTCTCAACTTCTCTCAGTTCTGATTCACTTCCTCTTTCTCTGAGCAGATCGACCCCACTTGGTCCCTTCTTCAGCTTCAAACTCTTCCCTTGTCTCTGCAACACAAGGTTTAAACACTTCTTCTGTTTGGGCTGTAAGAACCTTGCTCTTATACCATGAAGAAATAAAATTGGAAAAGAAAATACTTTTGAACATAAATAAGACTAAGTTAGTGTCTTCTCTTTTCTTATGACAACCACACCATTAAGCAACACAAAATCAGTAAATAGCATCAAAATAGGGCAATCTTATTCATATTAGTCCTTTGTAAGCATAACTTTCACTTAGACTGAGTTTACATAAACTGTACGACCTATACAAGTTCGTATTCTTGCTGGTAATACTTGTATAGGTCCCAGCTCACAGACGTGTTGCACTTTCTGCCATATAATGCTTCAAATGGGCTCATCTTTAAAGATTCCCGATACCCATTATTATAAACAAATTCAACTAAATGTAGGTAGTCTTCCCATTTTGATGGTTTATCCATCACATACATTCTCAACATATCCTCAATCACCTGATTGACTCTCTTTATTTGCCCATTTGATTATGTTTGATATGCCATGCTAAAATTCAGATTTGTCCTAAATCCTTTAAATAATCCCTTCCAAAAATTTGATGTTAACTTGGGATCCCTATAAAAAACAATTGCCTTAGGCACACTATGTAGCCTGACAATTTCTCTCATGTAAATCTTTGCAATGTTAGTTGCCTTGTGAGTTAGCTTCACTGGAATAAAATGAGCAGCTTTAGTTAGCTTATCCACCACTACTATGATGGAATCATGTTGCTTCACTGTTGTGGGTAGCTTGGTAATAAAATCAATTGTCACAACTTCCCATTTCCACTTTAGAATGGGCAATGGCTATAGCAATCCAGCTGGATGTCTGTGCTCAACATTTACCTTCTGACATTTTAGACATCTGACTATATAATCAACCACCTCTTTCTTCATACCAGGCCAAAAATATTGACTCTTTACAACTACAATTGTTTTCTGGTATCCTGGGTGCCCAACATAAGGCACATTATGCATTTTTCTGAGCACCATATTTTTCATCTCCTGAGATTTAGACACATATACGTTGCCCTTGTACATGAAGATTCCATCCTCTCTTAGCTCATAATCTTTAATTTTCTGTTGAAAATTACCTTGCTGTAATATTTATCTCGTTTGCACATAATGCTGATCTGATTTTGCAGCTTCCAAAATTTTGTTTTCAAATCCGATTTATACATGCTAATGGTTGTAGCATGCATCTAGTGCACTCTCTTGCTGAGTGCATCAACCACCCTGTTCTCTTTGCCTTTGATATGATTTATATCAAAGTCATACTCACTGAGGAATTTCAACCATCTAATTTGTCTCTCATTTGAAGTTGGTTGTCCAAACAAATATTTTAGACCACTATGGTCCATCCTCAGCTTAAATTGTTTTCCTATAAGATAATGCCTCCACATCTTTAAGGCATGAACTATGGCTGCCAATTCTAAATCATGTGTGGCATAGTGCCTCTCATGTTCCTTCAACTTCCTTGACTCATAGCAAATAATATGCCCATTTTGGGTAAGGACTCCATTGAGCCCTTCCTTGCATGCATTAGTGCACACGATGAAATCTTCATTTGGATGAACAATCTTCAAGATTGGTGCACTTGTCAATAGATTCTTCAAGTGTTGAAAACTTTCTTCACATTCAGAGGTTCACTTGAACTTCACACCCTTCTTTTGCAAAGAAGTGATCGGATGTGCAATCCTTGAAAAACCTTCAATAAATCTTCTATAGTAACCTGCAAGTCCCATGGATGATCTCACTTTTGAGACATTATTTGGTGTTGGCCATCCTCTAATGGCTTCTATCTTTTTGGGTCCACTGCTATCCCTTCCTCTAAAATGATATGGCCCAAATAATGAATATGCTTCTGATTAAATGAACACTTGTTCAACTTGACATACAATTGATGCTCCCTCAATACTTGTAGCACCATCCTCAAGTGTTGCTCATGCTCTTCTTCAGACTGAGAATAGATAAGTATGTCATCCAAGAAGACAATGACAAACTTATCCAAGTAATTTTTGAAAATACCATTCATCAAATACATGAAGACAATTGGTGCATTTGACAACCCAAATGGCACCATTGTAAACTCATAATGGTCATATCTTGTTCTAAATGCTATCTTGTTGATATCTTCGTTAATCCTCACCTGATGATACCCTGAACTGAGATCAATCTTGGAAAATATCTTTGCATCTTTCATCTGATCAAAAAGATCATCTATCCATGGAAAAAGATACTTGTTCTTCATAGTCACCTTGTTCAGCTGCTTGAAATCAATGCACAACCTCAAGGTTCCATCTATCTTCTTGAAAAATAGCACTGGGGCACCCCAAGTTGACACACTTGGGCGTATATAACCCTTCTTCAAAATCTCTTCAAGTTGCATTTGCAATTCTTTCAACTCTCGTGTGCTCATCCTATAAGGAGTCTTGGACACTAGGGTAGCTCCAGACATCAAATTAATGGAGAAATCTATATCTCTCTTCGGTGGCAACCCTGGTATCTCTCTAAACACATCCTCATAA
This sequence comes from Picea mariana, assembly GCA_032191745.1. Classification (NCBI taxonomy): domain Eukaryota; kingdom Viridiplantae; phylum Streptophyta; class Pinopsida; order Pinales; family Pinaceae; genus Picea; species Picea mariana. The sequence goes on from JASDQU010308762.1 coordinate 81,174, forward strand.
TCTTTCAAGACCGACTGATCTTCAATACTTGACACTTTATCCTTAGCTGCCTCTTCCACACGAGTTGCATAAATTTGACATCCTTTCCTGAAGCTTCTTTTCAACTGCAAGGCTGAAATCTCTTTGATAGATACTTCCCTTGGAATACCCTTAACCGTTCTCAAGTTTCCTTCCTCATCCAAACACATGAAGGCCTTGTTATGACAATCTAGGACAACATGATGCTTATCCAACCAATCCATACTAATTAGACAATCATATGATCCCAAAGGTATGATATTCAAGTCTTCCTTCGTACTTGGTCCATTCATGTCCATTGTGTTAAATTATGGAGATTGATTTCTTATGCGGATTATTTCTTTATTTTCTTCAACACTTTGATTCCAGCTTAATACATTTCAACAATATAGAATCATAATTGAATAGCAATAATCATGTAGATACGTTAGCATGCACATCAACAACACATATACCCCCGAGAAACCCTATACATGGAGAAAAACCCCAACAAACGATATTCCTTTGTTGCATTAATAATGTAAGATCACTTACAAATATCCACCATGAATACTCTGCTCTTAAAGAGCTTGCCAAGTTGACTCTGATATGACAGAGACCTAAGAGACCATGCTGATATAGATGTATCCTAGTTGCTTTCAAAGATTGAGATATATCAACTCTGATATGGGCTGTTGAAACTGCCTCTAATTGACTGATATGCGCCTGTATATGCTGCCTCTAAATGCTGATCTACAACACCGATATGGCTACCTCTTTAGTGCTGATATGTACCTCTGTACAACACTGATATGGCTGCCTCTTTAGCGTTGATATGTACCTTTGTACAACACTGTTATGGATGCCTCTTTAGCGCAGATATGTACCTCTGTACAACACTGATATGCTGTCTTTGTATGCTGTCTTTACAACAATGGTATGCTGCCTCTATATGCGCCTCTGTATAGAAGCCTTTAATGCTTCACCTTTACCCTGCATAGCAATTGTGTAGAGGAGAGGGGATCGACCTCTACTTATAAAGGAATGGAGGAGAAGTGGAGAGGGCTCGAAATAGAGGTGTGAAAGCATGCTTGACTTTACTCAGCATTACACTTTAGTTCGAAAATAGAACTAGACTTGAGACTTCAGTTACAACTCAACATTACACTTTAGTTTGAAAATAGAACTAGACTTGAGACTTTAGTTACAACTCAGCATTACACTTTAGTTCGAAAATAGAACTAGACTTGAGACTTCAGTTACAAATCAGCATTACACTTTAGTTCGAAAATAGAACTAGACTTGAGACTTCAGTTACAACTCAGCATTACACTTTAGTTCGAAAATAGAATTAGACTTGAGACTTTAGTTACAACTCGACTCTTTACAAGGCAATTCAAATTTCTCTTCATGGTGGATAATGTTACACGTGCCAACGCACTAGATCAATACATTTATATCATTTGCAATATTAGGAATATCGTTTGTTTC
>JASDQU010308762.1:85182-109837 GCA_032191745.1 Picea mariana
GCCCATGGCATGGTTACCCTGGTTACAAACCAGGGGCCCTAGACCTATCTAGGGTCTTTATCAATATTGGTCCCAGACCACATACCCCAGGAGTGCACTGGGGGCCCTAGATCTCGTCTAGGGTCTTAGCCATCTTCCAGGAGAATGGCTCTCGCTGCTGCATGTAAATTTAACAAGCTGCACAAACTGTCTTGAGGTCAGAGGCTTGGTCAGGATATCAACTACCTGCTCACTCGTGGCTATGTACTGTAACTTTACAGTTTTTCTCTGGACCAAGTCTCGGATGTAGTGGTACGTCATGTCAATATGTTTTGACCTGTCGTGAAATACTGGGTTCTCTGTCAGTTTTATGCAACTTTGATTATCACAGTGAACCACCGTCGTCTCAATATTGTCACCAAACAACCCAGAAACCAATTTTCTGAGCCATACTGCTTCCTTGTTAGCATCACTTGCTGCAATGTACTCAACCTCTGCTGTACTCTGTGCCATGGATCCTTGTTTTCGGCTTGACCAAGAGATCATAGCAGATCCTAAACTGAAGCAATATCCGGAAGTACTATTCTGATCCACTAGGCTTCCTGCCCAGTCGGCATCTGCATACCCATGCAGAAATAAACCACCACTGGATGTATATCTCAGACCATAGGTAATGGTCCCTTTGAGATATCTCAAGATGTGCTTTGTTGCCACCAGTGTCTCTATCTCGGTTTAGTCATGAACCGACTGATTGCAATCACTGCATAGCATATATCTAGCCTGGTGTGGATCATGTACATCAATGATCCAATCAGCTGCCTATACATGGTGGGATCCACCAAATCTGAAACTGTATCAGAATCATGCATCTTCCTCAGGTTGGTAACCATCGGAGTAGACATGGATTTGCAATCCATCATACCAAACCTCTTTAGTACATCCACTGTGTATTTTCCTTGTGCCAGAAATATCTTGCCCTGTCTTTGCCACACTTCCAATCCTAGGAAGTAATGCATCAAGCCTAAGTCTTTCATCTCGAATTCTTAGGTTAGCTCCCTCTTACACCAAGCTATTAGCCCTTCATCTCCTGTTAGAAAGAGATCATCAACATACAGGATTAGTATAACAGGTTGGTTACCTCTTACCTTGAAGTATAGATTTGCATCAACATCACTTTTTTGAAATCCCAGGCTTTTAAGAAAGCCATCAATCCTGTCATACCAAACTCCGGGAGCCTGCTTAAGACCATACAAGGCCTTCCTTAGCTTGCATACATGAGTGCCTTTGTTATGCAATACAAAATCATCTGGTTGTTCCACAAAGACCTCCTGTTCAATCTTTCCATTCAAGAATGTTGTTTTTACATGCATCTGATGTAGCTTCCAACCAAGAACGGAAGCTAATGCAATAATAGTTCGAATGGAGGTATACCTGGCTACAGGGGCAAGAGTCTATTCGTAGTCGATTCCTTCTTTTTGAGTGAAGCCTCTAGCTTCAAATCTTGCTTTGAACTTTTCCACACTCCCATCAGCTGTATGTTTGATCTTATAGATCCATTTGGAAGAGACCACTGATTTGTCCTTTGGCCTCAATACAATGTCCCAGACATTGTTCTTTAGAATTGACATGTATTCCTCAAGCATGGCATCCTTCCATACTTGTAATTTATCTGCTTCTTCAAATGAAGAAGGTTCAGTATCACTGATGCTGCTCATCAGTGCAACATAGCCTCCAAACCTATGAAGCCTCTTACTTTCCCTGAAAGTTCTTTTGGGAGCAGCTATCTTTTCTGCTTCCTACACTGTTTCTTTAAGCCACCTTGGCTTCCTTTTGGCTGGAGGTTCTTCAAGATTTCTTTCTAACTCTTCAGCAGGTTTTAGGGGCTCATTACTTGGCCCTTCATGAGGTTCCTCCCTTTGATCATCCGACTCTTCATTTTCAGAAGAGGGTGAAGCTGGCTGAACTGCTTTTGATTCCTGCTGAAGCTCTCTGGATTTCTTGAATGCGGCTTCCTCATGGAAAATCACATCTCTGCTTACCTCTATCTATCTCTGATATGGTACATATATCCTGTAAGCCTTGGAGTTCTCACTGTACCCCACAAAAACCCTTTTCTTGCCTGAGGGTTCCATCTTTGTCCTCTTTTCCTTAGGGACATCAATATACACTGGACACCCAAATATCCTTATATGCCCTACTTTAGGTTTGATCCCTGAGAAGACCTCTTCAGGAGTCTTGTCCTTCAAGATAGCATGTGGAGACCTGTTCTAAATATACACAACAGTGGAGGTAGCTTCTGCCCATAAAGAATTTGGCAGATCCTGGTCAAACATAATTGCTTTCGCTGCCTCACAAATTGTCCCGTTTTTCCTCTCAACAACTCCATTTTGCTGAGGGTTATATGGCATGATCAACTATCTCTTGATTCCTGCTGACTTGCAAAAATCCTCAAATTGGAGAGATTCAAATTCTCCTCCATTGTTTGTTCTAAGGGTTCTGATGTGTTTCCCTGTCTGCTTTTCAATAAAGGCTTTATACTCTTTGAATTTATCAAATGTGTCACTTTTAGCTTTAAGGAAATACATCCAACATTTTCCTGAGTAATCATCAATAACAATGACATAATACAAATAACCACTGAGTGAGGGAGATGACATGGGACCACATACATCATAATGAACCAGATCTAAGATGCCCTGAGCTCTGCTGTCACTACTAGGAGATGATTTCTTTATATTTTTACCTAGCATGCATCCTTTACAAATTTCATTTTTACTAAGGGAAATAGAGGCATGCCACATACCATGTTCTGCAGATATGGAAGATCTTTGTGATGAGGATGTCCAAGTCTTTTGTGCCACAACTCAGGGGAGCTAGTCGCATCATGAGCCAATGCCTGAACTGACTGTCCTGTCACGACGTACATTCCTCCTCTGTGAATTCCAATGGGTTCAGCTGTACTCAAGTGGCTACCTTTAGCCCATAGTAGTGCCTTCCTATCCTTGAAGATCACCCAATATCCCTTGTCCTCAAAAGTTGCAATTGATAGAAGATTCTTATTGAGCCCTGGAACATATAATACTTCATCAACATGAAGTCTAGCCCTAGATTCCAAACTAAAGGAGATAGAGCCTACTCCCTCTATCTTGTAACATTTGTCATCCCCAAGCTCAACCTGCTTTGCAAAAGATTTTGTCTTGAAATCTAAGAGGATGCCCTTGTACCCTGTCATGTGCTTTGATGCACCACTGTCTACTAACCAAGTTTTCGGCCCCGTGAAAACTGAACTGGATAAGGCAGAAACCAGGTAATATTCTCTTCTATTTTCTTTCTCATTAGAAGGACTTTTCTGTTTTCTTTTGGATCCATCATTCTCAATAGTTGAGGCATGATGTTTCCCTTTCCTTGGATATTTCTTCCTATGCCAATAGTCTTTAGCAAAATGACCCAACTTATTACAACTAAAGCATTTAATCTTAGATGTATCAATACTCTTGCCTTTGAACGTACCTTTGGTGTTTGACTTCCTTTGAGAGCCTTTCTGGAAAGTGCCTTTTTTCTTTCCCTTGAATCTTGATGCTAATGCTGAATGCTCTTCTTTGGTTGGCTTGGTCCTGGTAGCAGTGTGACTCTCCTCCTGGAGGCAATCATGCCACAACCTCTCAAACATGGGCTGAGTCTCTCTCCCACTTACACTGGATAAGAAGATCTCCCATGAAGAAGGAAGACCATCAAATATGGCCTGCACTAAGTCATCATCATCCACTGTGACTCCCGTGACCAAAAGATGATCTTTGATCTGGGCTATCCTGGAACAATAAGATGCTACTGATTCACCTTTCTCCATCTTCAAATACTTAAGCTTCTGCTTAAGTGTCCTCTTCTGACTTGGAGCCTGTTTCTCATGCAGATTCACCAAGGTATCCATATAGTCATTGGCAGTCATTAACAAAGTCATCGCTGGCATTATACTATCTTTGATTGAGTCAAAGATGATTCGCTTAGCCTTTGCTTGACTCTTCCTGAAGGCCGCTCATCCTGCATTAGTAGTGGGTTCCTCCACCACTGTGGTCACATACTGCTCATGATCATGCTCTTGCAAGATATTTGTTATCCAAAGCTTCCACACATTGAAGTTGGTAGCTCCTTTGAGCCTATCCTCGGCTTTGACTGAAATGGAGGATGCCATGGACCTCACACTGGAAACTTAATCAAGCTTTCTTGGATATGTGTGTAACTGTTGCTGCACTTCAACAAGCTTAACACACCCTAAGCTCTCATACCATGTTAAATTATGGAGCTTGATTTCTTATGCGTATTATTTCTTTATTTTCTCCAACACTTTGATTTCAGCTTAATACATTTCAACAATATAGAATCATAAATGAATAACAATAATCATGTAGATACGTAAGCATGCACATCAACAACACATATACCTTGGGGAAACCATGTACAGGGAGAAAAACCCCAACAAACGATATTCCTTTATTGCATTAATAATGTAAGATCACTTACAAATATCCACCATGAATACTCTACTCTTAAAGACCTTGCCAAGTTGACTCCGACCTGACACAGACCTAAGAGACTTTGCTGATATAGATGTATCCTAGTTGCTTTCAAAGACTGAGATATATCAACTCTGATATGGGCTATTGAAACTGCCTCTAATTGATTGATATGCGCTTCTAAATGCTGATCTATAACACCGATATTGCTGCCTCTTTAGCGCTGATATGTACCTCTGTACAACACTGATATGGCTGCCTCTTTAGTGCTGATATGTACCTTTGTACAACACTGTTATGGCTGCCACTTTAGCATTGATATGTACCTCTGTACAACACTGTTATGGATGCCTCTTGAGTGCTGATATGTACCTCTGTACATCACTGATATGCTGCCTCTGTATGCTGTCTCTACAACACTGGTATGCTTCCTCTATATGCGCCTCTGTATAGCAGCCTTTGATGCTTCACCTTTACCCTGCATAGCAATTGTGTAGAGGAGAGGGGATCGACCTCTGCTCATAAAGGAATGGAGGAGAAGTGGAGAGGGCTCAAAATAGAGGTGTGAAAGCATGCTTGACTTAACTCAACATTACACTTTAGTTCGAAAATAGAACTAGACTTGAGACTTCAGTTACAACTCAACATTACACTTTAGTTTGAAAATAGAACTAGACACGAGACTTTAGTTACAACTCAACATTACACTTTAGTTCAAAAATAGAACTAGACATGAGACTTCAGTTACAATTCAACTCTTTACAAGGAAATTCGAATTTCTCTTCATGGTGGATAATGTTACACATGTCAACGCACTAGATCAATACATTTATATCATTTGCAATATTAGGAATATCGTTTGTTTCTATCTCATAGGAATTTTATATTCAACCTAACTTTTGCTAGATGCCTTGACTTTTGCTCATGGCTCACAAGGCTTGACTAGGCTCACAGAGGTTGTACGTTCCCCATGACTTTTGCACTAGTCTATCTATGCTCACAGAAGTTGTACGTTCCCCTTGAATTTTGCACTAGACTGTCTACGCTCACAAAGGTTGTACGTTCCCCCTGGCTTTTGTCAATACCTCACAAGACTGGTTGATTCTCCAAATCTCCCTGGCTAGCCTTAGGGTGACCCATATGGCCTCTCATTGGAGAATGACTGTAGATGCTGCCAAATTTAACACATTGGACAATCCTTAACCAACTCATTGATTCTTCTTTTAGCTCCTGTAGCTAATTGAACCAACCAAGATTTTCCATGGTTGTTTCTTTGCAAATGAAACCTCTCAACAAGATTAGGATCAATGTAACTATGGCTAGCTCTTGAATCAATTAAAATAGCTATAGGTTGATCATTGATCTTACCTTCCACTTCAATCATATGAGACTAAAATTCAGCTTGCTTGTTGTCCAAGGTTGCATAGATCCTTGGCATGCTTCTGCCCATGTCTTCAATTGTATCGACCTATTGTACATTGTGAACAATCTTCACTCTTTCTCCTATGTGAGGGCAATCTTTGTACATGTGATCTCCCTCACAACCCCAACATTTAATAGGCTACAACCTTGGCCCTTTTCCCAATGTTACTGTCATTCTAGGTTCAGTTTGGGTTGGCTGTTCCCGAGAACTATTTCTTAAGAATGATGGATTGAACCCTTTCTTTCTCTGCTCCATCTTACCTTTCTTCTTGTCAACCCAAGCTCTTTGAAAGGTTGATCCTCCTCTATGTTGATCATAAAGGCATTTGGTTCTCCTTATTGCTTCCTCCAATGTTTTTGGATCATCATATTGTATCTTATCACTGAATATTGAAGGTAGCCCACTAAGGAACCTTTGAATCTTGACTTGCTCATCCTGGATGAAGTCAACATACCTCAACAACTGTAAGAATCTTCTCTCATACTCATCCATGATCATGCTCCCAAGCTTGAGTTTAAAGAACTCCTTCATTTTTCTATCATAATAACGCTTGGACAAGTGTTTCTTTCGAAAATACTTTTTGAATTTCCCCAAGTGATCTTCTTCTCATCAATGTGCTTCACGAGTTGATCCCACCACATTTATGCTTTTCCCTTAAACTGGTAAATTGCAATTCTACCTTTTGCCTGTGAGGAATAATTATGCAATTGAAAGTATTTCCTCATCCCCAATAGCCAAGCCTCTGCATCCTCATATTTCGTGTGCTCACCATCAAAGGTAGGAGGTTTGATCTTTCTCATCTCCCCTTGTAGTTCATCCACTCCAGTCCTCCTCTCATGCTTTCTGGCAAGAGATAAACTTGGACTACTTTCTTCTCTTCTAACCGAGTGTCTTGGTAAGTGATGATGATGTCTACTAGCACATCTAGATTCTTCCTTTTTGGCTTGAGATCCGTGATCCTTTGACTTACTTGAATCTGTTTCCTTATCCACCTTCTCTATTTTGACCAAGCTCTGCAACAGTTTGATGTTGAAGCCATTCTGCTGCTCCTGAGCTTTCATAAGCCTCTCATTATTAGCTTTATAGCTCAACACATCTCTTTGTAGACTCTTTATTGTCTCTGCTAAATTTATGCTTTCTACTCTACCTTCTCCATGCCCATTTGACTAAGTTTCTGCATTACCCAAGCTGATGTGCAATCCCCTGACTTCATCATCATGGATGTAAATTCTCTGTGCATCCTCCATGTCTCTGGTCTCTCTGTTGATTCTGCTCTGTTCTATTTGCGCCTTTAATTCTGCAAAATGTGCATGCAATAAGATTTGTTAGACAAAGTAATGCAGTAATTTTGTAAAATTATGCACAATTTTTCCCTTTAGATGCACCAAAAATCTTCTTTCTTATTTCTTGTGAATTATGCTACTCAATTCATAGTTCCGGGTGCATATCTGGATTCTTCTATCCAAGACCTTTCCAACGTCTGCTTTCTTGCCCAGTTCTGAGCATTGAGCAGAAAGTTATAGGCAATTGAATATTTCCAATTTACCCCTTTTGTGCACCTTTCACCCTAGTACAAATAATCTCAACCACCCACTTTTTCCACTTACATAGGCAAATCTGTTGGCAACCAAGGAAATGTTTATAGGAGACACAGATAATACCGATAACAGGGAATTCGTAACAACTCTTAAATTTTCAAACTGATGCTCCAGTCAAAATCTATAGCAATATGGAAATGACAACTTTGCCCCTTTGTACTTTCTCCTGGCTTAGCAATTTTAGCCATGTTCATGCATCCCTACACCAACTCCTTTGGGGTTTTGACATTAGCTTAATTGGGTTTCTTCAAGCCTACACTATGGGCAATTTGTCCAATTTTCACCTTCATTCGGCATCCAGGCTGCTAGTTACAACCTACGTAAGTTTTAATTGTTTTTCCCCTTTAGCACTGAATGCCACAAGAATCTTCTCTTCCATCTTGCACAATTTCAGGTGCCCAAATTCCAATTTTGGCTCCATAGATGTCTTCTATGGTCCATCAACTTTTCATAGACTACTCCTGTGCCCAAAATTGACTTTTGAGCAGGGATTTATGCCCTCTGGAAGTGAATTGGTAATCAAATTATACCTTGCATTGTTTAGCTTGTAACTTCCTCATACAAGATCTATTTTGTTCCCATGATAGCTCATTGAAAAGCTGTCACCGAGCTCTTTCATTTGAGCTGTAGAGACATGGTGTACCAAGGGTACACTCTGTTTTTGTAAAATTTGATTTCCTAAAGATGTTGTTTAGGCCCTCAAAAATGCCCTGCAAGATTCTGACCTGCAAAAGCACTATATTTTTTTGAGGAATTTGACTGGTTTTTGCTGACATGGTTGTTGATGTGGCGTTTTGGGTCCACCTGGCACCCTGAGGTGATGCCATGTCACCCTCGTGGCCACCCTGGCCCTGCCCTGTCAGCCTCGATCTCCTTCCTCCTCTCTTTCCTCTTTTTTCCTTTACCTTTACCTTTATTTCTTTTTATTTAATATATTTTGGGCCCCACTGTATCTGGATGCCCACCTGGCACCTTCTTTGACCACGGATGGGACAGGGGTCCCACCTCTTCTACCAGGTCTCCAAGTGGCACCCTTTCATTGATTGTGGGGATGGGTGGGTTCCATTCCGCACCCTTTTCCTTGGGTGCACCTAACTTGCCCATCCCTTCGATTGAACGACCAAGATCTAAGGAAGATCAATGGTCCATAAAGATTTCGGGGGTTAAAGTTGCAAGGGTTTTATCATCATACTTACCTCTGATACCACCACACCACCGAGCTGACACATGGCAACTCCAAAACCATTTTGGAGGATTCTAGTATTTTGCAAAACCACTCACAAAAGCTTTGAAACCACTATGTTGCAGAGGTGACACATGGTAGCTCCTCATACATTTCGGAGGATTTTGGTATTTTCACAAAACCTCTTTTTACACCATCGATACCACTTATGATACTGGGCTGCCACTCCACCAGTCACCCCACCTCTGTGGCATGTCGCCGTGCCACCAATCACCATGAACTTGCCACTGTGGCAGTCCACACCATCACTGCCACATCACTTGCCACGTGGCCAATACATCATGATGATGTCACCATAGGGAAAATCCCCAATTTTCCATTTTTCTAAATTTCCCAATTTTTAAAAAATGCATAATTGAAATTTCTCTCTTGGCCGCCATGGAAATTCTGAAATTAAGCTTCTCAGGGTCAATTCAAATTTTGCAAACGGCCAATTACCTTTATGCTAGATTTTTTGACGTTTCTGAGCAGGATTTCCTTTTGAATTCATTCAAAAATTGGGGATTTTTGCCCAATTTCTCCATGGCTACCCAACAATTCGTAAATTCAGCCAATTCCATGCTTGAATTTACCCATCCAAAGGTTATAAATTTAGGGATTTTAACCCCTGAATACAAATATCCCAAAATTGCAGGCAAATTCCCAAACTTTTCCTTGGAATTTTTTAACAAACAGATTGTAGACATTCTCTGAACTTTAAATATGCAATTTTTCACTTTAGCGTGCTGCGTTTGGCCCATGCAAGATCAATGTTGAACCCGTGGATCTGATACCACAATGTAACATCCCCAACCACCAAGCTGAGTCACACCACACATTTTTTTCTCTGATACCATATAATAATTACCTTGCTCTGCATATGCAATGATTATGTAGTTCTAATAGCATAAAATGCATGCATAAATATATACAAATATACTACAATAGAATTAACATGAATAACCACACATAAATCATTATAAACACATAAAAGACACTTATCTTTTAATTAAAAATCACCGACTGGCTGTAGATCTCAGACGTTCCTCTTAGTCGTAGACTCTGCTGTTCATGCACTCCACCAGGGCAAAGGCTACTTAAGCCAAACTAAGGTCTAACATTCAGCTCAATAAAGGACATGCCCAGGTGCCAACTCCAACAACAATTCCCAATTCACATACTCTCATTCTCCACAACCTGTCCCACCCCAGGAAGTGTACTTCTTCTCTGCTAAAAAATCCTTCGGTTGTCTCACTTCCCTTCTAGGGCTTCAACAACAAGCCGTCTAGGAAGTCTCAGAGCTCAATAGCACTTGGAACACAAGGTTTCTCTCAGAGAGTTTTGACACCCACTAGGTCAGCACACAGGGAAACCTATTCCCAACAATTGTCTCACCCAGAGAGATTGCTCCACAGGTTTGACAACCTGCTTATTCAATCCAAACCACCAAGGATTTTCAGGGTAACCAGCTTCATAGCTCTCCCTCTCCAGCAAAGGTACGGATGATGGATGGACTGATTGAGTGAATGATTGGAAAGAAATCCCCCTTACACTAGATTCCCCACATTCTATATGCATGTGCCCTTTTTGACACTTGGCACTCAAAGAGCTACTTTATCCCCCACTTGTAATTCATTCCCCTCCCATAGAAACTTAGGATAAAAATCATTTCATAAGACTTAGGACTTAGGAATAATATTATTTTATTCCTTGGCTTAAGCCCCCCTTGACTTAGCCCTTTTCTTCTCTAGTCCTAGCCCCCTCTCTAGTCCTAGCCCCCATCCCCTCTTGTGGAGTCCTAGCCCCCCATACTCTTTCGTCTCACTTGCTCTGCAGCAGTGATGTATTTTATTAATATATCCGAGTGTGATTACATATTACAAAGCTAGGCTCATCAGCCTTACATCACTTAGGAACTCTGGCCTCAAAACATATATATACAAAGGCACTCTGGCCCAACATTCTGGCTCACCAGCCTATAAAACGTATGTACATTTACAACTTGGGGTTTAGCCTGGGGTATTACATTACCATCTTTTCATTCAGTCCTTTAGATGCACTGATTTCATAAATGATGGCCCTTAAAACTGTTACAAACTTAAATGTTATGCTTACCCATAACATCAGAATTTTTTTTCTTTTGCTTATTGATATGATCTGTCAAATTGGTTTTGCCAAGCTTCTCTATTGATATTTTGGTAAATGAGGATGCAACTTCATCCATCATTTCTGACTATGTTATTTTGTACCATGTTTTTGAATAAGAATGTGGAAATAAAAGAATCGAATCCAGAATCCCTACTGTTTTCTACTGAAAATGTGGAGCATACTTGTTCAAAATCAGTGAGAAGACCTACAAATAGCAGTAAAAAACGAAGTGTGGCCAAGGTTTTGAAACTCTCAGGAGAATGGAAGGCAGATGATCAATATGGTACCTTGCAAGCTGGAGGTAGTCAGCTGACCAGAAAATCTTGTAAGAGAAAGCAGGGAACTAAGGATCTGTCCAATAATGATTCAGCCTGCAAAAGGAAAATCCCAAGTGAAAAAAATGTGGAAGTGACTGAGGCTCAAGATGATCAATGTGGTACCTTGCAAGCTGGAAGTAGTCAGTTGACCAGAAAATCTTTTAAGAGAAAGCAGGGAACTAAGGATCTGTCCAATAATGATTCAGCCTGCAAAAGGAAAATCCCAAGTGAAAAAAATGTGGAAGTGACTGAGGCTCAAGATGATCAATGTGGTACCTTGCAAGCTGGAAGTAGTCAGTTGACCAGAAAATCTTGTAAGAGAAAGCAGGGAACTAAGGAACTGTCCAATAATAATTCAGCCTGCAAAAGGAAAATCCCAAGTGAAAAAGATGTGGAAGTGGCTGAGGCTCAAGCTGAAGAAAACCTTCCTAAGTCTGATGCTATGGGCGTGAAAAGAAACCTGGATATCGATCATGGTTCCCCTGCTAAATCTGAGACCGTTACAATCTCTATTCCTTATCTGGAATATATTGACCAAAACATTTGTTCTCCATGTAATACCGCTGGAATACGGGGAAAAGCAACTCTAAAACAGATACAGCTCCTGGCTTATCATTCTGTACTTGAGGCACTCTATCTTCAAAAAACTCTTGATTGGAAACATCAAATTCTTCTCACAGATCTTCGGGATGTGCTCCACATTAGTAGTGAGGAGCATGCAAAGGAGCTGAGATGCATAACCTCTAGTCAATAGAGCTGAGAATTGCCTGATAATATTTTTAATTTTTTGATGAACAGCTTTTGCAAATTGGCTGAGAATTGCCTGGTAATATTTTTGAATTTTTTGATGAACAGCTTTTGTAAATTGGCTGAGAATTGCCTGGTAATATTTTTAAATTTTATGATGAACAGCTTTTGCAAATTGTCTATGTACTAAAATTGCAGAAGCTGACTACTGACCAGTGAATTTTTGTCCAGAAGATGGAATGAAGGGACTAATATATGTTTATGGAATAGGACAGTATTATATTGAATAATTGAATGGCTCAATTATAGTGGCACTTTATAGATGCTATGTACAATTTCTTAGTGTGTTATGTTTTTGTTGTTCTAAAGGTCACTTTCTAAGCTGGAGATCTAAGACAGAATGACGATAGTCATTACTAACTATATAAATCAATTGTATGCGATTATGCTCCTACATGACTCATTACTTTACTTCCGTGAAGCAGTGATGATCTGTGATAGCTTATAAATATTTAGTTGTCACTTTTTTTCCTTATTTTGCGCAACACTTTCTTCTATTACCTCGCCCATATTTCTTGAGATCTTGTCTTTTACTCCATCTTAGATTTATGAAATAGATATATCTTGTTTAAGAAAATCATAAATGTATAAATATGAAGTCCTTGGTGGAAACCATCTGGTGAATATGAATTACAGATCTCGAGTTTTCTAAAAATGGACCCATCCTTTAAGAAAATCATAAATGTATCGATATGAAGTCCTTGGTGGAAACCATCTGGTGAATATGAATTACAGATCGAGTTTGCTAAAAATTGATCCATCCACATGTGACCCATAAGGAAGCGTCAGACTCCACCCAAAAACAGCTTAAAATATATAACGCTTGTAGAATGAGGTTGCCGTCATTTATGTTTAGTTCCATGGTCTCAGATTCATATTTTCAGCATGATTTTATTTACTCATTTATGGTTATAGACTTATGCTTTGAGTAATGCCTGGGTTAAATTCGGAGCTTTATTCTCACTGTATCAATGTCACATCGTTTCCATTTATATCTAAATTCTATATGCCTATGCCCATCTTTGCTGTTTGTATTCAATATTTTTGGGCTTATGGTCCCATCTCTTTTGTTATAAAGGCCATCAAACTCATATTTATGCCATCTAGGCTACTTTGTAGTGCATGTTTCATTAGAATCAAGATCTTCCATGTAAATTTCTTTGGTTCATATTGAAATACAGATTTATAGGTTGGAGATAGTTTAAGATTATCGATAACTACTTCCAGGGGCTTGACTGGTTGGTCAAGTGGGGGGTGATGTTTCCCCCACCAGGGCTCAATTCCCCTGAAGAGTGTGGTACGTTTTGTACTGTGAAACAGCGGGGCTGTCATGGCTGTTTAGTCTGGTTGGGCATGGCATTTTCTATAGAGTGTGACACAGTATCCTCCCTCTTGGCAGGTACTGGGTGCTGAGCAGTTAGAGTATTGAGGCATTCCTCAAAAGTTTTCTAAGATTATCCATAATTTAGTAAATTTTCCTGAAAGACATCCTCGGCAAAATTAATTTTTATCCTTGAAATAATTTACCTTTTAATACCATCCTAATTAATCAGCCTAGCAGCCCTTAGTCAAATGCCCAAGTCTCTTTTGTTGATTGTACCTCTTCATTTTATTGTATGCAAATTTGTAGTATTGATTTTTTATTGAAAGCTGGCAATCTTTGAAATGCACATAAAAAATATCATATTCGAAATATTTTGTATATCAAACGGACCCCTGTAATGTATTCTTATGAGGTTGGTTTGTCCATATTTTAGTATAATAGATCATTCATAGGACATAAATAATGAATTGAACCATAATGCCATTGACAGGACTTATTATCTACGTGGCCATTATAGTCCAGCAAGGTTTATCATAGCCATCCATGGTTTTGTGACTAAATCAAGCTTGCCTTCTAAGAAATTCAGCTACTACCTTTACAAATTTATTCAGTAGCAATCAAAGTTGTGGTTTTGACTTGCTTTTGTGAAAAAACGAGTAGCATTTTTTATATTTATGAAGATATTGGATGTTGAAGATGTTGGGTGATACAAATCGATCACATTACATCATTTGATCGACGGAAGATACAAGTGCAGATTTTATTTGAATGGGACTTTATTGTAGATGTTATGTACAATTTCTTAATGTCATAAGTTTTTGCTGCTCTTGAGATCTAAAACAGAATGATGATTATCATTACTAACTATGTAATTCAATTTTATGTAAATATGCACCTACACGACTGGTTACCCTACTGCCGTGGAGCATGAATGATCTGATAGCTTTTAAAGATGTAGTTGTCACATTTCTTCTTTATTTTGTGCAACATTTTCTTCTATGACCTTGCTCATATTTCTTGAGCTCTGGTCTTTTACTCCATTTGAGATTTAAAATAGATCTATGATATTCAGGAAAATCATAAATGTACAGATATGAGGTCCTTGTTGGAAACCATCTCCCTGAATATGAATGATAAATCACGAGTTTGCAAAAAATGGACCCATTCGCATGTTGTGACCCACAAATAAACGGTCAGAGCTCCACCCAAAAGGAGCTCAAAATATTTAATGCTTGTAGTATATTGTTTCCCTCATTTATGTTTAGTTCCATGGTCTCAGATTCATATTTTCTTCAATGTATTTTTAGTTACTCTTCTATGGTTATAGGCGTATGCTTTGAGTTATGCCTGGATTCAGCTCTGCTTTGTTTTCTTTTCAGTATATCAATGTCACGTCGTTTCCATTTATATCTAGATTCTATATTTCTGTGCCCGTTCTTGTTGTTTGTATTCAATATTTTTGGGCTCATGGCCCCATCTCTTTTATTATTGAAGGCCAATAAACTCATATTCATGCCATATAGGCCACTTTGCAGTGCATGTTTCATTAGAATCAAGAAATTCCATGTGCATTTCTTTGGTTCGTATTGAAATGCAGTTTTTTAGGTTGGGGTGTTTTAAGATTATCCAATATTACCACCTGCAGCTTTACTGGTTGGTCAAGCAGGGAAGGGGGTGATATTTCCCCGACCAGGATTCAATTCCCCTAAAGAGTGTGGTATGTTTCGTCCCATGAAACAATGGGGCTGTCATGGTCATTTAGTCTGGCTGGGCATTGCATTTTCTTAAATTGTGACATCGTATCCTACCTCTTGACAGGTTTTAAATACTCAGCACTCAAGTATTAAGTAAGCACTCCCTTAAAGTTTCCTAAGATTATCCACATTTTTGTCAACTGTCCTCAAATATATCCTTAGCAAAAATCAAATTTTCTCCTTAAAATAATTTACCTTTTAATACCATCTTAATTGATCAGCCTACCAGGTCTTAGTAAAATGCCCAATTGTCTCTTGTTGATTGAACCTTTGCATTTTATTGTATGCAAATTTGTGTTATCGATTTTATGTTGAAAGTTTGGATTAAATTTTTGGGATATGCATCAAAATATCATATCAAAATGATTTTGTATATCATACGGATCCCTTGGGATATGCATCAAAATATCATATCAAAATTATTTTGTATATAAACAAACCCCTGTAATGTTTGTATAAGGTTGGTTTGTGCATATTTTAGTATCACAGGACTCAAATAATGTATTGAACCATAAAATCATGGGTCCGATTTATTATTTACTTGGCTATTGTAATCAATTAACGTTTATCACAGCCATCGATGGTTATGTGATTAAATCAATCTCGCCTTCTAAGACATTCAAATACTAGGCTTACAAATTCATTCAGTAGCAATCAGAGTTGTGGTTTGTGCTTGCTTTTATGGAAAATGAGGAGCATATATGTTTTCTATAAAAACAAATATTGCACAATACAAATCCATCGCATCAGAGCATTGATTAACCCAAGACACAAGAGTAGATTTTATTGAATGGCACATTGGTAGTGGCATTTTTTTTAAATCTAGAGGAATCGGTAACTTACCAGAATTACCTAAGCGATGCCTAGGTTCAAATCCGGTTGGCTGAGTAATTGCATTTTATTATGGATGTTATGTACGATTTGTTAATGGGTTATATTTGTGTTGCTATAAAGGTCACTTTCTAAGCTTGAGATCTAAAACAGAGTCATGATAGTCAATACTAACTATATAAATCAATTTTATGTGAATATGCACCTACATGACTAGTCACTATACTCACATGAAACATGAATGATTTGATAGATATTTAGTTGTCAAATTTATTCTCTATTTTGTGTAACATCTTCTTCTATGACTTTGCTTATATTTCTTGAGCTCCGTCCTTTTACTCCATTTGAGAGTTAAAATATATCTATGGTATTCAGGGATCATAAATGTACAAATATGTAGTCCTTGGTGCAAACCATCTCCTTGAATATAAATCACAAATCATGAATTTGCAAAAAATGGACCCATCCGCATGTAGTGACCAACAAGGAATACGGTCAGAGCTCCACCAAAAACAACTTAACATATATAATGCTTACAGGGTAAGGTTGCCATCATTTATGTTAGTTTCATGGTCTCAAATTCGTATTTTCTGTCTATATTTTGTTACTCTTGTATGGTTGTAGGTATGCTTATGCTTTGAGTTATGTTGGAGTTCATCTCTGTGCTTTGTTTTCACTCTATCAATGTTAGATTGATTCCACGTATATCTAGATTCTATATGTCTATATGTTCCTATCTTTGCTGTTTGCATTCAATATTTTTGGGCTCATGGTCTTATTACCTCCCAGACCTGTGTTAAGAGATAATCAAGTCCTTGAACAAAGTGCAACCATAGGAGCACTTAGGAAGGCTGCTTGCTGTCACCACAACAAGTCTTGTGCTCACTTTAGGTTAGTGCTTTTTCGGCACAAGGGGGGGATCACTAGAAAAAAATGTTTAAGATGTTCTTTAGAAATAAAGGGATTGTGGACTACCAAGGCCAATGTTTATCCAAATGGGTGATGGAGTCAAGATCAAAGAGCAGGAAGGTTTGAATATGACGAAGATGTAATTAAGTCATTCATTGATTTTCAATAATTAGTCCAAAACATATTTTCAGATTATGCAAGAATAAGTGAGAGCTCTTAAACAAGATGCGCAATCACAACCATGAAATTATAGCCAAGAATAAAGTGCAAGGATTGAACAAAGAAACAATAGCTATAATATAAAATCCAAGGCGAATTAGACAAAGAGGATAACCTTTTTATTGAATGAATGGCCAACAATACATCATTCTTCAAATTTGATTTCACAACAAGATCAAGAGAACCATAATTTGTCACACTTAATATCTCTCCTTAGCTAAGACAACACTCAAAAATAGAGTGAACAACCCTAATAAAAAAATTACATCAGTAAACATCCTTTAATAATTCATGCTTACATCAAGGATGAGGGATGGTTTACAATCTTTACCCTAGTCTCTTCTTATGTTACAAACTTGCCGTCTCCAAAGATTATTTCAACAACAAAAACCATGGTAATCCTTGCAAAAACCCTAATCACCCATCAAAAGAAAAGTGAGATGGAAAAACCTCACATCAATCTTATCCCTTGACTTCTTCCTCCCAAAGGATTTTCAACTAAGCTTGATGGGGAACTCCTACAACTCTAATTATGCCTCTAACAAATAAAATACTCCTTAATTATAGGCTTCCATCCTCACAAATTAGGGTTTGGTTCTTTTTAGGGTTTAGAAAGGGAAAGTGATATTTATTCCATGACAAGTGTCCTCCCTCCTAGGGTGCACCTCCCTAGGGATTTCTTAGGTACTTTAGGCCCCCTTTAACCATAACACTTTTCTTAGAGAGCTCTTCAAACCCTATTGCTCCTCTTTTAGAGAGAATGACATGTTGCATTTGGCCCTCCTTTGGCTAATAGGTTAAACTTAGACTTGGAACCTCTTTTACTTTTGCGTAGATCCACTTGCCGCTTGTCATCTCTTCATTTCTTTTGAGAATGTGTTTGTTCTTTGTTTTAGGGGCTTGAACCATGTCAACCATGGTGCATGGCGTATCCTCATGTAAAGGGTTCTTCAAATATGTAGAACATGCCTTGAACAAAGTGTCTTTGCCCTAGATATTTCAAAAGTGAAACATGCCTCCAAATATGTGGATTATGCCTCAAATAATGTGTAAATCCCCATAAAGATGCTTTAACATGATTTAAATGCCTTCATGCACAAGACACCCCTCTTCAAAGGAGTAGAGGCATGATCAAGCAACCAAAATGTTTCTCTTTTCACCCTTGATGTGGAACACTCCTCATCTAGTGACCCTTTCACCATACAATTGCTTCTACTACCAGATGGCATCATCTAAGCAAGGGTGTTCATCCTCTAGCCTCTTTTCTTGCCACCTGTCATGCTTCGGGCATCCTCCAAGATAGGGTGTTTTGGTCTCCCTAACATTTTTCATGCTCCAGACCTCCAATGTGTGAAGTATTTCCTCCTTTGGTTGTGTTTGTCCCCTACCTTGGGACATACCATAAATCATGCTTTGGTCTCCTAATATGGTAGTGTGTTTTTATTCTAGGGCTCCCTTCATGCTCATATTAGTGACCAATGCAATGTTGGGCCTTGGGCTTACACTAGGAACAAGGTTGTCCATCAATGATGCGACAAGTATAATGTAAGCCATGCAACCCTACCTCAACTATGCCAAGTGTGCCAAAATGGAATCCCCTAGTGCCATGTGCCTCTGAAACACCGTCCAACAAGCCAACCATATTCCTCCATACCTTATTACCTAGTCCTTCCACACATGTTGTGCAAATCACACTTCCTAAATCATCATCCAAGCATATCAAGTCTTTGTGTACAAATCACCCCTATGGTTTGTGTGACACATATGGCCATTATTCTCATCATTTTCCTAAGCTACCCTAATTTTGTGATGCCCTTGAGGTCGTTCGTCAGTTGGATTCCTCTTGGCAGGAACATCAAACTCATGTAGTAGATGACCTCTCTCTTAGATGAGAAAGGTTTTTTCAGGTCAATAGTAAATTGATTATTGAAATTGGTCCTCCCAATGTTAAAAATGATGAGAATTCCATGCAAAATCCTGTACCTTTCAACTTCCATGGGATTGAAAATGTCGAAGAATGTCCCATTTTTTGTTGATGTACATCAAATCATCCCTTGTATGCTTCATGTCTCTTCAGTATCAACATTGGTGGGGACTTCATCCACTAGTCTTTAGTCTACCTTTGTAGATGTCATGTATGTGAACCATATCTCTTGTTCCCATGGTGTTGATATCGGGTTCACTATCCTAGCTTCTACCACCTCATTTGATAGTGTAGGTTCTTGCATCCCTGTCTTTGTCTTTCATTATGATGAAGACATCTTAGAGTCCTTTATTGCTCTAGACTACCATTGGGATGATATGCATCATCGTTCCTACTTTTTACCATAGCATCCCAGTCCCTTTGACCAATATGTTGTTGAATTGAAAGATTTTTTGGATTGCATTTGTTCACCATATCCATAGATGATCCTTGGTATGATGACATTGTAACCTATTTGAAAACCCAAATGTTAAGTCCTTCTAACTCATACATAATGATGCAAAGAGGTCTTCCCTATCACCCCGCAGGGTCTCTTTACCTGACCTCATGCTCACAGGATCGATTCTAAAACCCTTATGCTGAGCCGAAGCAGCTCTTTAGATTCCCAAGTGGAATCCCTGTCAAAACATGACCCGATCCACAGGTCCTTTACCTTCCCTTCACGGCCTTCAGCACTTGATCGTGGTTATTCCCGACTCTGTATCAGGGTTCGGGGTTTCGCGGTTCTCGCTGTTGAGAACTCCTCGCCTCTCTAATCCCCGATTAGCGATGAGCTCCTTCTCTATGAGCTAGCCCCTACCGCTATACCTTGGTCCATACGACCACTCCAATAAGACCGCAGCCTTAATCTTCTCTATCGGGGTTTCCAGTTCTAATTTCCCGATGAGTTCTCCTTTGCCTTTAGCCCTCCTAGCTAGACTCTCACCATATGACCACTGCCCATGATCATGATCAAACCTCCTATCGGGATTTCGACGTTTGCGATGACACAATGCGCATGTCCTCGGAACTCGCGATATGCCGATTCCCGATTCTTCCTGGATGCCTGACACCTGTCCTATCTGAGATCCATGGCTGTGGTCTCTTCTCGCTTCCGATAGGGGATGTGCCACCTGTCCACTCGCCAACTCCTGTGTGGGCCCCACACGCTCCGATGCCTTATCGGGAAATCGCGTATCGCGATTCTGCAAAGCACAAAACTCTTGCTCCCGGGATCTCCGATATCCCGATTCCCGATGGACAAAATACTGATGGCGCCCGATCCTTTTCCACCTGTCCTCCAGATGGACGACCCAGATTCCTTTTCGGGTTTTGTGACTTCAAGTGTCCCGACGCCTTGTCCTCTGGACTCACGAAACTCTGATTTCCAAATTGCCGATGGGCGACCTCCCTGTCGGCTCCCCTTGATGGTGCTCGATCGCTGCCATGCGTCCCTCCAACGGGCGATCCCGATCTCGTCGGGATTTCGGGACTTCCGATACCCCGGTTCCCTCGACCTTGAGAACTCCGATTCTCCGATGCGCCAAAATGTCGATGGCACTTTATCTCTGACACCTGTCCCTCTGAACAGACGGTTCTGATCCTGTCAGGATTTCGCAACTTGCGATGTCACGATTCTCTTGCCCTCGAGAGCTCTGATTCTTCGATGGTCGATGTCTTGACTCTCGCGCGATCTCCGCCACATGTCCTCTGCAAACGGACGGCTCCGATCCTGTCTTTCTTCCCTGCGCTTCTCCTGAGGCTTAACCTCCGCGCACCTTCTCCCAATCCAACGGCTAACGAGATTTCTTCTATGAGATCCGACGGCTATCGGTCCCCTCCTACTATAGGCTCCTCCTCTAGAGCTCCCCTGGATGTAAATCTTCAACGGTCCAGATCTGTTCTCTCCTGCCGATCTGACGACGACTGCTGCTCCTCCTGAGCTTCCGCCTTTGAATCCTCAAAGGATTCTTGACTCCTGCTCCTCTGCGAAGTCCTCACGTGCAAAGCGCTCTTTGTCCCGAGCTTCTACAAGTACTTAGACCCCTTGGGGGATTTTTGTCTTCTTTCCTCCTCCCACAGATGGAGAATGAATTGGATGCCCTCTTGGATATCCTTTCTGCTCAAGCAACCTCTTGCTGAGTCTCTTTGGGTGTTCAACAACCCAGTAAAGGTCCCTCAGTGGACTCTTCCTTCAACTGGCAGAACTCTAAGAGTTCTCTGTTCTCCTGTGCCTGCTTGCACACCTTCTCAACGCCCTCTTGGCGGAGTATCTTCTCCACAGAACGTTCAGTAGTTCTGGGTTCCCTCTGTGCACTCCTTGCACTCGCTCAATGCCCTCCTGGTAGAGCTCTCACAGAATCCTCAGTGATTCTGTCTCTTTTGGACTCTCAGCAGAGTTCCTTCCTTTGTGCACTCCTGTACACACGCTCAATGCCCACTTGGTAGAGCTCCACAGAACTTACAGCAAATTTCTGTCTGCAACTGTGTTCCTCTCACACAGCCTTGCCTCTTGAGGTGTTCAACAACCTCACAGGTCTTCTTCCTGAGTTGTTGACTTCAGTCCTGTGCCTCAGCACGTCTTTGTCTGACTTCTTAGAGTTCAGAAGGGCATCCTCTGTGCACTGGTATTCAGAGACCGTAGTCCTCTGTCACGCCCTCATGGCATGAAACCTCAAAGACCTCCACTGAATCACACAAACTCCTGCAGAATGCATCCACATAACATACGTTCACAACATATACACAGAACACACACAGACATGCATATAAGACAGAATAATGCAGGAAAGACTGCTCTGTTTATATTAATGGCAAATGCCTGTATTTTACAAAGGCATTCTTGAGCTCCCCTTGGCTCTTCTCCTACAACCATCCTAACTCAAAATGAGATATGAAAATCTCTTTTACTTGAGGTGCTCATTGAGCGCTTCCCTCCAGGATTTACCTACCCTATTCAATTACAATGAATGGGCTGTCTAGTCCAGAATCGGATCTAGATCTCAGCCGATCTACAATAAAGGCCGATCTACCTAATGCCTGCTTAAAGGTACGGCTTCCATGGCTCACCAGCCTAAGCATTTAAATTACATTCATTACAACTATTAAATGAGGCTACGCCTCCCTTTTAGCCTTTGAATGCATGCGCGCTGACATGGCTGGCTGGTTGGCTGCGTGGAGAGATGCTCCTGCATCATACTCCACAGCTGCAAAAATCATGAGCTCCTGCTCATGCGCTTCCCCTCTAAGGGGTTTGAAATCCTCCTGGATCCCAAATGAATCTGTGGAGCTGTCCATCCGCTCCATCCTCCTGCTGCTCTGCTGCTTCTGCTGCTTCCTTCCTTCTGCCCAGCTGCTCTTTGCTGGCAGTCTCTGCTGATCTCAACATCAACTCCATGATCTCCCTAATCACTGCATCCATCTGCTCCAATGGCTGGCCCTGCTCATGCAGTCTCCTCAGCTGCAAAAAATTTTGGCCATTGGGCAGATCATCCTGATCTCCCATGTCTTCCTCATCCATTTCCAACTTCACCTGTTGGATGTGCATGCCCTGCACTTTTATCCTTTCCTCCAGGGCTGCTAATTGATCCCACAGATTAGCAAAACATAGGCTGTTTGCTTCTGCAACCTTCTCTATTGCATTCTGTTCAGCTTCATAGCTGAAAATATCGAGCCATTCCTCAGAATGCTCACCATCTTCTTCTGCTTCTTCTGCTGCAAACTCCCCTGTTGCAGTCTCTTCAGCTTCAATGTTGAATGCGTTGAGCCATTCCTAGGAATGCTCACTCTCTTCATCTTCTCCTTCGGCTGTCAACTCCAATGCTACAACTTCCTGCTTTTCAGCTCCGTAGTGGAATATGCTGAGACACTCCTCAGAATGCTCATCATCCTTTTCATCCACTTCTGCTTGTGTTTGGGCAGTTTCACACACCTGCTCCAATTCGCCTTCTTCCCTGACAGTCATCGTCAGTTCTAATTTCCTTTTGTCAGTCACAGCTGACTGTTCCCCTGCTGTTGTATCATCTGCAACAGAATTTTCTGCCTCCTCATGGGCACATGGCAGTAATACTCCAATTCCCCCAATCATCAGAATACCATCCTGATGTTCTTCCTCTGTCAGCTGCATCTGCTGATCTAAATTCGTCCTTGAATTTATGATACCCTCAGACAGTCTCATCTGCTCGGTCAGCTCCTCGGGCTGATCCAAATTCACCTGCTCATCCCTGCCCACCTGGCAATATGGGATGCTTCCACTGCCCTCCTGGAAGACTATGAGATCAACCGATCCCATCTTCATCAGCACTCCTTGCTGAATTGAACTCTTCTCTGAGTCCATGAGACCCTCATATGGTCTCGCATTCTCATCTCTGCCCACCTGGCAGTCCAAGATGCTTCTGCTGCCCTCCTGGCATTCTTCGAGATCCCGCAATGATCTCCTTTCATTGCCCAGTTGGCAATGTGAAATTCCATGGCTGTCCTCATGACAGTCTGTGAGATCCTCATCTGATCTCAACTTGTTGCCCTCCTGGAAAACTATAATTTTCTCTCTGCCCTCCTGACATTTCTTGAGATCTTCAGCTGATCCCAATTCATACTCTTCATCATCGAGACCTCTCCCAGTCTCCGACCAACAGTGACAAATCATCTTTTCTTCTGTGGCCTGGAGGTTTTCAGCATACCTCAACCATCTCTTTAACAACCTGCGCTGTCTCATGACCATCATCTGCTTGACTGGCCATTTTTCCTTTGCCTTCTTCATGGGAAAATTTCGCATTCGTCTCATCCTCCTATCTTGCCACATCTGCAGTTCGAACTCCTCTATGTCTGCCTTTAATTCATAGATTTATCTAGTCTTTTCTTTATCCCATTCAACAAGCTTTTCTGCCTTGCTCTTCTTTCTATGGCCTTCAATAGCCATCTTGCTGTCCCTGTCTGCCTCTCTGGCAAACCTGTTGCTGTCACTCCTGAAATCCTGAGTGCTCAGCTTCATCCTACAGTCCTGCTGACTGTCTTCTTGATTGCTGCCTACCTGCAAACAACCACTTACAGAGTCTTCAGTAACTCTGTCTTCCTCTGCCTCCTCTATTCCCCTCTTGCCTGAAATATATAAACAAGAACTAGCTCTGATACCACTTGATGCAGAGATGGTCTTCCCTATCACCCCGCAAGGTCTCTTTACCTGACCTCCTGCTCACAGGATCGATTCTAAAACCCTTATGCTGAGCCGAAGCGACTCTTTAGATTCCCAAGTGGAATCCCTGTCAAAACATGACCCGATCCACAGGTCCTTTACCTTCCCTTCACGGCCTTCAGCACTTGACCGTGGTTATTCCCGACTCTGTATCGGGGTTCGGAGTTTCGCTGTTCTCATTGTTGAGAACTCCTCGCCTCTCTAATCCCCGATTAGCGATGAGCTCCTTCTCTATGAGCTAGCCCCTACCGCTATACCTTGGTCCATACGACCACTCCAATAAGACCACAACCTTAATCTTCTCTATCAGGGTTTCCAGTTCTAATTTCCCGATGAGTTCTCCTTTGCCTTTAGCCCTCCTGGCTAGACTCTCGCAATATGACCACTACCCATGACCGTGACAAACCTCCTATCGGGATTTCGACGTTTGCGATGACACAATTCGCATGTCCCCGAAAC
>JASDQU010308762.1:112019-129853 GCA_032191745.1 Picea mariana
TACAAACATGCATATAAGACAAAATAATGTAGGAAAGACTGCTCTGTTTATATTAATGGCAAATGCCTGTATTTTACAAAGGCGTTCTCGAGCTCCCCTTGGCTCTTCTCCTACAACCATCCTAACTCAAAATGAGATATGAAAATCTCTTTTACCTGAGGTGCTCATTGAGTGCTTCCTTCCAGGATTTACCTACCCTATTCAATTACAATGAATGGGATGTCTAGTCCAGAATCGGATCTAGATCTCAACCGATCTACAATAAAGGCCGATCTACCTAACGCCTGCTCAAAGGCACGGCTTCCATGGCTCACCAGCCTAAGCATTTAAATTACATTCATTACAACTATTAAATGAGGCTACGCCTCCCTTTTAGCATTTGAATGCATGCACGCTGACGTGGCTGACTGGCTGACTGCGTGGAGAGATGCTCCTGCATCACATAACATCAAATAGATTGACACTCCACCTTTTCCTTTCCAAAACTACATCCATAATGCATATGTGTATGTCCACCATCTAGGGCATGCTCCTCACATGCTACATATACACACATTAGGGTACATCATTCCCACCTATCCATACCTAATCATTTCTCTCCATTGTCATCTGATGGATGGGGGGGGGGATCTCATGCTTGGGGGCATGATGGCCCCTTTGTCCAATTTCAGAGTTGATCACTATCCACTCTATGCCTAGGCCCCAATGGCCCAGGTTGGGTAGACTCTCCTTTCGTTCGTTGGGTAGTTTATCTTGCCGACTTCACCAACACAATATCTGCACATTGCATTTATTCGATGATCAATACCATATATTGAAGTGTTCTACTCTATGTAATATATTGGTTACAACACACTTACCATTAGTTCCCCATGCTAGGCCTACTGGGAAGGGTAACTCTAGGACCCCCTAGTAGTTTATGCCATCATACAAAATCCAGTTGACACACCATCTACACCATTGGAATCATGTTTATGAGATCTTTAAAAGGGTATTCTTAAAAAAAATTTCTTTGATACTTCACCCATAAGCCATTTTTCCAAGAAGCATTAAAGCATGTCTTTTTTTCTTACAAATTCCTACACATTTATTTCAATTACATAAGTACCTTTATTCTTTGGTCTTTGTTGACTTATGAATTAGAATTCACCATGAATAAACCCTTTTATTCATGGATACGAGTTTCCCTCGGGCTTGAATTTCCCTGGAATTTAGCATAGTTTAACTCCTTTCATTTCATTGCATTTTACTTTCATTCCCTATAAATCTCTTGTAGGACCACCCTTGCTTGGGTAGATGCATTAACCCTTCCATATTTTCATTTTCCATCTACCTAGTGATAGATCCTTCCTTTTGGTGCCCGCATTGTTTAATCTCCTTAAGGACTAGGAGTTTGGTTAGTGTACATCCTAGAGTTGAAGCCACACACATTTGTTCTGATCACATCGACATCATTTACCCCCTAGAATCCCACATTTATGGTTGGTATTTGTTGTATTTTCACATATCACAATACCTTTGCTCCATCCATACAGTGACAATTCTTCATTTTTATGCCACTATTCATCGACCCCCGAGGAGATTGCTGCTAATGCCCCCACCCCTGATTACTTCCATTTTCATTTTTCACCTTCAACATTACCACCATCTAGTCATTTTATAGGGAATTTATCTCCTCGCTACCTCTTTGTATCCCTACTTGGTTTCCCTCAAGGGATTTCGTTTGGATACCGTGTCTTTTGACACAATGGTTGGATTTGTTGTATCCTCCTGACACCCCTTTTGAAATATTAGAAGGAACGTTTACAATTTGATACTTCATATCTTTCCTCTCCTCTTGGAACCCCTTTTGAAAAACCAACAAGACTTTTCTCTATCCTTCTAGCACCCCTTTTGAAATTCCGGAAGGAATTCCTTTATGCAATACACCTCCTAGAACCCCTTTGGAAATACTAAGAGAGCCTTGTGTTTTTTCAGTACTTAGTTTAGTTATGGAAACATCCCTATGCTTCCCTTATTTAGAGAATCTATGATGAGTCACCTTTATGTCCCATGGAGTCTATTTAGTTCCACCATGAGTCCTATTACAATTTTCCCATGCTTCCATGAGTCACACCCATCTCGTGTTGTCAAGTGTTGACCTCCAGGTGTCCCCATGGTTGATTGATATATCCTTGAAGATCCATATGCCTTTAAATCGACCATTCCTCATGGAATGTTTTTATTCACTACCAGGTCAACCTTGCATTTATGCTCCAAACAAGGGAAGTCTTGAGTCCGGCTCTCATTTCCTTCCAATCCCCCTTTGGTGTCAGTGTTTGTCGGTCACACCCTACCTTCTGCCTCATGCTAGTTTCAAGGATTCCTCATTTCCTTGACTCTAACAGACCTTTCCCTATAGACTTAAACACTTGTATTATATGGGCCTAACTTAGAGGAAAATTTATCTTGGACTCATCTTCCTCATTGGTGGGTGCCTCAGACCAAGCATGGCGATACCTCAATGCTCTTTGACTTGGTTGTTTCTCATGTGATAGATTCCATTTCATTATCGTATGATTTCATAACCTAATGGGTGAGCTCAAATTCCCCTTTAAGGAGCCAACTTTAGTGTATTGTGACAATAAAAGTACAATACAAATAGTTGAAAACCGTATTGCTCATAGTAAGATGAAGCATGTGGAGCTTCATCCACATTTTTCAAAATGGTACAAGAAAATATCGCGTCTCATTTTTATTGTTAGGAAAAATAATCAAATCATTAATTATATCTTTATGAAGCCATTATCAATATCAGAGTTTGTGAAACTTTGGGCTATGTCTAGGCTTCAAGAAGCTGCAATTATTGGGGGGTTTACAAAGATAATTTCACCTCCCAAATCCTTAGATAGTTTTTATAATAGGAGGGTGTTGGAATAGGAAGTTCATCTCACCTATGAATGTTCTAGAGATAAATAATCTATAGCTAAAGGTCAACTAGCGAATCCAACTAGGTAGCTGACTAGCTAGTCAGGCCAACCAAAGGTGGTTCTGACCCAATGTTGGGAATTTATTGTATTTTTTGCATGGTTATATTGCATGTCTTATATTATTTGCATGGCTATCCCCATGTGTTTTTGGTCCTCTTTTTTTTTTTAAAGTTTTGGGTTTTTCAACTAATGTTTTTTTATTCCATTGTAATCTAATTCTGGTTAAGGAATTAGGGTTGTAATCTAATCTGTGTTAATGAATTAGGGTTTTGGATGCTACCAAATACCTATATATTGTATTTTGAACAATGATTCAAGTTAATATAATGAAGAAAATAGAGGTGTGCCTTTGTAGCGTCCCCAACCACCCAAGCCGGGGCATGCTACTACAATTATGCTCTGTTCAAGCTCTGATACCAATTTGTATCATTCCCAACCATCCCAGGGCTAGGCCATGCCACCTTACAGAAAGACTCAGTTTCATTTGCGGAAAATATCATACTTAATAAATTAAAAACAAACATCTACTTTCTGTTAACATACATAGAATTATGCGGAAATGTATAGTAAATAAACACATGTTTAACATACACCATGTAATTAAGCATATATAAAGATTACTTATCTATTTAAGAAGGACACCAACTATGTGCAGACCTTCCATGAACCTCCCAAACTTAGACCACGCTGCTCCAAGCTATTAGTAGTGGGTCACCCCCGAGCTGGGACTAAACTCCACCTAAGGTGAAGGGAATCCTAGGCAAGGTTGAGGTTACAAAGTCTCTAGGAATGATTCTGTCCCCAGGAGTCCACTCATGTCCACAACTTATAGTCCCTCATTACCCACATGCCTATCCCACCCTAAGGAGTTTTCTCCTTCTCTGGTCGACAATCCTTTGACTGCCCCACTCCCCTTCCAGGGCTTCAACAACAGGATGAACATGAAGTCTCAGAGCACTACAACTGTCGTGAGTATCCCTTTGGGAAAATCACTTCTCCAACAACCTCTCTCACCTGGAGAGAGTTGTTCACAAGCCTGACAACCTGGTTCTTTAGTCTAGCTCACAGGCCAATCCAATCAGGGTAACAACAACAACAAAATCGAGTATGGAATATGGTAATGAAAGCAAGCCACACCAGTCCAGAGAAAAGCATTGGCAACAACAAAAAAATGGCTAGGGTGTGATATGGCTCAGCCACTGTGCAGTCGTGCTATGCGTCATAGGATTAAAACGTGTTAGATTCACGGGGTTTGCAAGTTTCAGAGCTTGCATGATTCCATGGTGTGTGCCTCCCAGTGTAAAAGGAAATAATTTCTCCCTCAATGCGTGGGTGCCTGGGAAGAATGGTCAGAATGGAAAGAACCCCCCAAATGAACTGAATTTCCCATATATAACTGCATGATCCAATATTGACACATGGCTCCCTTGGAGCTCGTTTTTCTCCACTTGGGATTCATTCCCTCGTCCATGAGACTTAGGATAAGACAATTATCCTCATCTTAGTCTTTAGGAAAATATAATATGGTATTCTCTTGGGGTTAATCCCTCAATCTTAGCCCCTTTTCCCTAGTCTCTTAGCCCTCCCTTTCCCTACCTAGTGGAGTTTAGTCCCTCATAACTCTTTCTTCGTGGTCGGTCTACACGCAATGATGTGATTTTTATTTTAATGATATGCATAATTACATATACAAAAATAGGTTCACTGGCCTTAAGCGATCCAAACTCTCCAACCCAATATTCACATAAGCCTCCTAGCTTATAAACACTTGGCTCACTAGCCTATAAACGAAATTACAATTCAGAAGGGGCTCAACCTTGGGGTATTACAATCCCCTCCCCTTATTTATGCACTATCCTCATTGCATCATATTTATATACTACATCAAGATTTTAAAAAATCTTCAAAAATATGCAGGTATTCTGCCCACATAACATCATGCTGCCATGTTGCATCCTTAGGACCGTACTAGATCCATTGGACCTTTACTATCCCTATGGCTCGATTCTGGAGCTTCTTGATCTTCTGATCCAGTATGCACACCAGATGCACTTGAAAAGCACCTTCTTGCTCCACCTGAATCACATTGCAATCAATAACGTGATTAGCATCAGATATATACTTCTTGAGGAATGATACATGGAATACATTATGAATAGACATAGATGCAGGTAATGCAATCATATAAGCTACATGCCCAATCCTTTATAGGATTTCAAATGGCCCATAGTGACAAGCTGCCAATTTGGAACAATTTCCCAACTTCAGGGAACTTCTATTGGCCGTCACTTTCAGAAACACATGATCACCAATACAAAATTCTTGTGAATTCTGCCCTTATCATCATAGTTTTTCTGTATGTCTTGAGAAACCTTTAAATTCTGCTGTATCTTTGACATCTGCTCTTCCATTTCCTTGAGCAACTCTGGACCAATCACTGCTCTATCAGGTGGGTTGTCCCAACTTATTGATGTGTTGCACTTTTTTCAATAAAGTGCATCAAATGGGCTCATCTTCAGAGATGCTTGGTGCCCATTGTTGTAAGCAATTTCTACCAATTGTAGATATTATTCCCATTTAGATGGTTTTTCCATCATGTACATTCTTAGCATATCCTCTATCACTTGGTTCACCCTTTTTGTTTTCCCATCAGACTCAGGATGATAAGTT
Organism: Picea mariana; assembly: GCA_032191745.1. NCBI lineage: Eukaryota > Viridiplantae > Streptophyta > Pinopsida > Pinales > Pinaceae > Picea > Picea mariana. The sequence continues at coordinate 117,659 of JASDQU010308762.1, forward strand.
GTGCTGAAGTTTGTATTTGTTTTGAACCCTTTGAATAATGCCTTCCAGAAATTTGAGGTGAACTTTGGGTCTCTTTCAGACACAATTGTCTTGGGTATGCCATGCAAGCGTGCTACTTCCCTCATATAAATATCAACAACATTGGTTTCCTTGTGAGTAATCTTTATTGGAATGAAATGGGCAGCTTTAGTAAGCTTGTCCACCACCACCATGATAGAATCATGCTGCTTGCTTGTTCTAGGAAATTTGGTGATGAAATCCATCGACACCACTTCCCACTTCCACTCAGGAATGGGAAATGGCTGCAACAACCCAGATCGATGTCTATGCTCAACCTTGACCTTTTTACACTCCAAACATTTAGCAATGTACTCAACTATTTCCCTCTTCATGCCTGGCCAATAGTATTGGATCTTGACAGTTGCAATGGTTTTCTGATATCCTGGGTGTCCAACATAAAGTACATTATGCATCTCTTTCAAGATCACACTCCTCAATTCATGAGAATTGGGTACATAAATTATGTTCCTGTACAAGATAATTTCATCATTTCCCAATTTATAATCTTCAACCTTCCGCTGCATTTTACCTTGCTGTAATTTTGTTACTATCTCCATGTACTGCAAATCTGCTTTTGCAGACTCATAAATTCTGCCTTTAAGATCAGTTTGATACATGCTAATAGATGTAGCATGCGGTTCATGCACTCTCCTGCTGAGTGCATCAACCACTTTGTTCTCTTTTCCTTTGATGTGCTTGATATCAAAGTCATACTCACAGAGAAACTCTAACCATTTGCTTTGTTTGGCATTTAGAGTTGGTTGATCAAATAGATATTTCAGACCATTATGGTCTGTACTCAGCTCAAATCTTTTTCCCATGAGGTAGTGCCTCCACTTCTTCAAGGCATATACTATGGATGCCAAATCCAAATCATGAGTGGCATAGATCCTTTCATGCTCTTTCAATTTTCTAGATTCAAAACATACCACAAAACCATTCTGACTAAGGACTCCACCAAGTCCTTCTTTGCATTCATCTATGAAAACCATGAAATCCTCATTAGGATATGGAATTCTCAAAATTCGAGCACGATTAAAAACTTCTTCAATTGCTGGAAGCTCCTTTCACATTCTGTTGTCCATTGAAACTTCACCCCTTTCCTTTGCAAGGAAGTGATCGGGTGAGCAATCCTTGAAAACCCTTCAATGAATCTTCTATAGTAGCAAGATAGACCCATGAAGGATCTAACTTCTATCACATTCTTAGGTGCTATCCACCCTTTAATAGCTTCAATATTTTCAGGGTCCATTATTGTCCCTTCTTCAGATATGATATGCCCCAAATAGTGAATTTGGTTCTGATAAAATGAGCACTTGCTCAATTTGGCATACAACTGGTGCTCTCTTAACACTTGTAACACCATCCTCAAGTGATGCTCATGCTCTTCTTCTGATTTGGAATATATAATAATTTCATCCAAAAAGACAATGACAAACTTGTCCAGGTACTCTATGAAAAACACCATTCATTAAGAACATACAAACAATTGGTGCATTTGATAACCCAAATGGCACCACTGTGAATTCGTAGCGACCATACCTTGTTCTGAAGGCAGTCTTGCTGATATCTTCATCTTTAATTCTCACCTGATGATAACCAGATCTGATATCAATCTTTGAAAATATTTTTTGCATCCTTCAACTAATCAAAGAGATCATTGATCCTTGGCAAAGGATACTTGTTCTTTACAGTTTCCTTGTTCAATTGTCTAAAGTCAATACACAGTTTCAATGTCCCATCCTTCTTCTTTACAAATAAAATAGGGGCACCCTAAGGTGGCACACTTGGGAATATATACCCCTTCTTCAGAAGTTCTTAAAGCTTCATTTGCAGTTCCTTTAACTCTGGTGTACTCATCCTGTAGGGAGTCTTGGATATTGGAGCTGCTCCAGAAATTAAGTTTATAGAGAAATAAATATCTCTCTTTGGGGGTAGTTCTGGTATCTCCTTGAATGCATCCTCAAAATATTTCAGGAATGCATGATCCTCAAGATTTGGCACCTTATCCTTAGGTGCTTCCTCCATATGAGATGCAATTATTTGGCAACCCTTCCTATAACACTTCTTCAACTACATTGTTGAGATCTATCGGACAATAACTGCCCTGGGAATTCCTTGGACTTTTCTTGGGTTCCCTTCCTCATTTAGGAAATTAAATGCCTTGTTATGATAGTCTAAGACAACATGGTGTTGGTCCAACCAATCCATACCAACTAGACAGTCATACGAACCCAAGGGAAAGATGTTCAAATATGCCTTGGTACTTAGCCCATTCATGTCCACTGGACATGATTTAACCATCTCAACAACTTTTCTCTTGGCTCCTGTAGCTAGCTGCACCAACCAAGATTTCCCATGCTCGCTTCTTGGAAAATGCAATCTCACCACCACCTTAGGATCTATATAACTATGACTAGATCCTGAATCAATTAAAATAGTAAAGGCATGGTTGTTGATCATACCTTCCACTTCAATCATGTGTGATTGAAACTTTGCTTGCTTGTTTTCTAGGGATGCATATATCCTTGGTACATTTCTTCCCATGTCCTCCACTGTGTTAGCTTGTTGTACATTGTGGACATTTCTCACCTTGTCATTTTTGTGTGGAAAATATCTAAATATATGGTCTCCTTTACAACCCCAACATTGAATAGGTGGTTGCCTTGGCATTTTCCCACCTGTCTCAATCACTGTCTCTCTAGAAGATGGTTTCCCTTGAGGACTATTTTTGAAAAATGGTGGCTTGTTCCCCTTCTTCCTCTACTCCATCTTGAACTTCTTCTTGTCTTCCCAAGCTCTTTGGAAAGTCAAATTTCCTTTATGCTGATCATATAGGAATTTGGCTCGCCTTATAGTATCCTCTAAAGCCCACTCAAATATCTTTGAATCTTTACTGTCTCATCCTTGATGAAGGATACATACTTCAACAGTTCTAAAAATCTCTTTTCATACTCATCAATGGTCATGATTCCCGATTTGAGTTCAAAGAACTCTTTCATATTTTTGTCATAATACCTCTTGGTTAAGTATCTCTTCTCAAAATGCTTCTTGAATTCCTTCCAAGTCACATTTTTCTCTTTAATGTGCTACACTTGCACAAGCTGGTCCCACCACATGGATGCCTTTCCTTTAAGCTGGTACATAACAATTATTCCTTCTGCATGAGAAGAATAATTATGCAATTGGAATTATTTCCTCATGCCTAGCAACCATGTCTCAACATCTTCATCCTTCTTGTGTTCACCATCAAAAGTAGGAGGTTTGATCTTATTCATTTCTCCTCACAGTTCATCCACTCAGATCTCTTATGATGCTTCCTGACAGGAGATGGACTTGAGCAATTGTGTGCTCTCATATTGGAATGTCTTTGGGAGTGATGGTGATGTCTGCTACCACTCCTTGTTCTTCTTTTCTCATCAGGGGACCTATGGCTTCTTGATTTGCTGGAGCTACTCTCCTTATCCAATTTCTTTTCAATTATGTCCAGGCTCTGCATTAACTTCACATTGAAGTCTTCCTGCTGCTTTTTGGATTTCATAAGCTTCTCATTATCATCCTTGTGACTTTGGACATCTTTATGCAAATTTCTAATGATCTCCACCATATCCATGTTTTCATATTTTCCTTCTCCATGTCCATTGGAGTTTGTTCCTTTCATACCCAAATGGAAATCCATTCCTATGATTTCATCTTCCTGGCTATAAGCCCCTTGTGTATCATCCATCTCTCTGCACTCTGTGCTGATTCTGATATGATCTAGTTGTTGTTAATTATGAAAAATTTGCAACCAACAGAATCTTGTTAGGCTAACCGATTCGACAATTTTATAAAAACATGAACCATTTTGGTTCAATAACCTATCAGACTTATTTTCTATGATTTTCTAAGTAATTGTCTTATCAATCCTCTTTTTTGGGTGAACAAATATGTTCTGCTGTCCTAGAAATTTCCAACGACTGCTTCCTTGCTAAATTCTAAGCTTTGAGCAGAAAGCTACGGTCCTTTAAAACTTGTGCTTTTTCTCTGATGCACTCCTTGTGCAACTTATCTCTTTCCTCTGAGATAAAAGGATCTTAGTTCTTTGCTGGATCCTATCATAAAGTTCCCAGGTCTTCAGTACCTCTTCTGATGCACGTTTGAACCAGATGAAACTCATGGGCTTCCTTCCTAACCCATTTTTCCTTCTTTAACATAGTTTTCAGGAACTAGCCCCTTTTTCTTCAGCCCCCAACCGCATTTGACCGCATGATGTAACCAAGCGTGAGCAGATAAGCACTTATCCAGAGGTTAGGAAACTTCAAGGCTCTGGAAATTCATGCTTCATAAGTTTTCCTTACTTCTTCACTCATTTTCCCTGAATGTCGAAGTGGCCAGCTTCCAGAGGGTACCTCTTCAGAGCTTCGGGGATCCATGCTTCAGGGTTTTTGATTACAGTATTATGTAATTCATCCAAAGGCCTAACTGGTTAATCTCTCCAAAACTTCACGCTTCGAAGGTTTCACTTCCTTCTTTCTTTTTTTTACCTTATCACTGGACTAACGAACCATCGAGGTCTAGTCAACATCCACGTATCATTGTGCCATATGGCAATGTTACAGAGTGGACACATGGATCCATCCAATGGACGACACATATCACATATTAATTGGGCACAAAGGGCCCTTGAAAATCTTGAAGAACGATGATACATGGTACATATCCCGTGTGTCCACGTCACCCCATGTGACGTCGACAGATTGCATCACCCCTGTGACTTCGAAACTTTGGGACTTTGGGAATCTGAGATTTCAGGGCTCTGAAATTTCTTCCTTCACCATCCATTATTTCCTCCAAATGACAAATTGGTGAACTCCCGGAGGGTCCTTCTTCAGAGATTTGGGCTTCAAAGGTTTCTACCTCATTACTCGGTGATTCTCCCGAACTCTGAATTGACGAAGTACTGGGCTGGGGATCCTTTGTGGCTTCATAGCTTTGACACTCCAGAGGTTTTGGATTTGGAGGAATTCACACCTTCTTCTCCCATTTCTTCCAAACGCCAAATTTTTGAACTCTCTGGTGCTTTATCACTTCAACACTCCGGAGCTTCGGGCTTCAGAAGATTTAACTTCTTCACTCAATTCTTCCAAATGCTGAATTCCCGAACCTATTAAATTTCTGAGGCCCATGTAGTACAAATGTCATCATATAAGATGGTGACACATGACCCCCACATGTTGGACTGCTATTGGTCCAACAAGGTCGTTAAAAGTACAATTCTGACTGAGACTTGGCATGACTAGGGGAGGTCCACGTCACCCCTAGTGACATCATCATGCCACATCATACCCTGTGCTTCGACACTTCATAGCTCCAGGCTTTGACAGATTTCTTGAATTATCACTATTTTTCTCCCGAACTCCAAACCGCAGAGAAACTACTTCCCGGAACTTCGGGACTCCGAGGCTCTAGGACTTCAGATCTTTTATTAACATTACCTCTCGGTTCTCTCGAAATTTGAATTTACGAACTGTCAAAATTATGCACGATTGATCTCCAAACACGTGTCCCTGTTAATCAAATGGTCCGGATGAGTTCTGGACTTTGGGACTTCGGGAGGAAGTCCATTCTGTGTGCATTTCAACCAATTTATCTGAACTCCGAACCGTCGAACTACTCGGGGAAAATCCACGACTCTCCTCCTCCTAGATGATCTATGGATGAAAATTACTCTGGGACTTCAGAACTTCGGGCTTCAACCCATTTTTCTCAACAAAAAGTAAAATTCGTCGAAGTCATGAAGTCTGAAGGACTTGAAGGTTAAATGTCGTGCACCTTTTCCAGATTCGACGGCTAGGAAGTGTCTGCCTCCCTCCGCGCAGATCCTACAACTCAAATTCAATGTTGTGGTTATCAACCACGATCACTGTGATAACTGATCCACCACTCCTCTTTGATATTTCCATTACCACCCAAGAGATTTATCAACACCCCTCCGACACTCTATACATCAAATCCCTGTGGATTTTTTACTTCAATTCCTCATACACATCCCATCCAGGTTTAGTGTTGAAACCATGGGATATGATACCAATTTGTAGCATCCCCAACCACCCAAGCCAGGGCATGCTACTACATTTTTTCTCTGTTTAAGCTATGATACCAATTTTTAGCATCCCCAAACATCCCAGCGCCGGTCCATGCCACCTTACAAAAATACTCACTTTCATTTGCGGAAAATATCATACTTAATAAATTAAAAACAAACATCTACTTTCTGTTAACATACACAAAATTATGTAGAAACATACAATAAATAAACACATGTATACCATAGACCATGTAATTAAGCACATATAAAGAGTATTTATCTATTTAAGAAGGCCACCAACTGCATGCATACCTTCTACGAATCTCCCAACCTTAGACCACGCTGCTCCAAGCTATCAACAATGGGTCACCCCCGAGCTGGGGATAAACTCCATCCAAGGTAAAGGGAATCCTATCCTAGGCTGAGGTTACAAAGTCTCTAGGAATGATTATGTCCCCAAGAGTCCACTCACCACGTCCAAAACTTATAGTCCCTCATCCCCCACATACCTGTCCCACCCCAGGGAGTGTGCCCCTTATTTGCTCGACAATCCTTTGGCTGCCCCACTCCCCTTCCAAGGCTTCAACAAGAGGCCACACATGAAGTAGCACTACAACTGTCATGAGGCTCCCTTTGGGAAAATCACTTCCCCAACAACCTCTCTCACCTGGAGAGAGTTTCTCACAGGCCTAACAATCTGCTTCTTCATTCCATCTCCCAGGTCAATCCAGTCAGGGTAATAACAACAACACAATCAACTATGGGCTCTGGTAGTGACAACAAGCCACACTAGTACAGAGAAAAGCGTGGGAAACAAAAACAAAATGGATAGGGTGTGATATAGCTCAGGCATTGTGCAAGCATGCTATGATTCATAGGATTAAAACAAGTTAGCTTCATTGGGTTTGCAGGTTTCAGAGCTTGCAAGATTCCATGGTGCATGCCTCCCAACGTCAAAGAAAAGAATGCCTCCCTCAATGCGTGGGTGCCTGGGAAGAATGGTCAAAATGGAAAGAACCCCCTAAATGAACTGAATTTCCCACATATAACTGTATGCACCAAGATCGACACATGGCTCTCTTGGAGCTCATTTCTCTCCACTTGGGATTCATTCCCTCTTCCATGAGACTTAGAATAAAACAATTATCCTCACCTTAGTCTTTAGGAAAATATAATATGATATTCTCTTAGGGTTAAGCCCTCAAGCTTAGCCCTTTTCCCCCTAGTCTCTTAGCCCTCCCTTTCCCTACCTAGTGGATTTTACTACCCCGTAACGCTTTCTTAGTGGTCGGTCTACACGTAGTCATGTGATTTTTATTTTAATGATATGCATAATTACATATACAAAAATAGGCTCACTAGCCTTAAGTGATCCAAGGTCTCCGACCTAATATTCACATAAGCCTCCCAATTTATAAACTCTTGGCTCACCAGTCTATAAACATAATTACAATTCAATAGGGGCTTGACCTTGGGGTATTACAACCTCTAAGGTTTGTTGGTTTTCCTGGTTAAGGGTTTACAAGGTAAATCTCTATGTATTGTATGGGCCATTTTTCTTTCTATTTTGCTTAAAAACATGTATGCATTATTTCACTTCAAAGGTTTAAAACTTACACCTGATTGATTGGTTCACAAGTCAAAGAAAAATGACGTAGGACATATGGGTGCACTAAAGGTGATCAAAGTTGACTATGTCTTCCTCATTCCAAGGGAGTTAGTTATACTTTAGGTTATATATAGATAATCCTATGGACTAGTCTATAAGTGGTAATACATGAAACTTTTTGGTGATTGTGAGTTATCCATTGTATGTTAATCTATTATGGCTCATGCTTAAATGTTGTAATGGCGTGTTTAGACACAACCTCTTCTTGGAATTCATTATTACTAACTTTTATAATTCTCTAGTTCTCCAACAAAATCCCTTTAATCTATGCTTGCTACACATAAATGGATATTTTGTTCCAATAAATTATGTGACATTAGCTTGAAAGTGGATACTCAATAGTTGAAAAAACGGATATCATGTCTTTTATCGCTTAGATCTCTTTATTTTTTATTTGTTCCCTACTTTCTATTCCTTTTGATATTGTATTAAATATGCATATCTCTTAACATTAAGCATGAGCATTAATGGAAGCTATGCATTAACTGTTGTCATTACACAAGCAATAATCATCCTGATCCAATGACACATGGACCAAAAATGTTGATAAGAACTTATCAGTAACATGATTAACAAACACTTATGTAACATAGCTAATAAAAAGTCCTTGATTGATGCATATTATGTTTTTTGATTACCATGCATTTGATTCTTACACATGGATACTTTTACTACATTCACACATTTGAAATTCCATTGAGAGAAACCATTTATGGATCATCCATAATGAGCAATAAAAAACACCATAATCAAACTATCACAATAAACAAATTCACTTCAACAAGGTCCTTAGGAGTGAGAGGGATTTGAAATAATCACACCATCAAGGTACAAAGAAGTCAAAGGAGATGCAAAGATCATCAAACCCATGCTACAATTAAAATCAAAGAAGATGTCAACAATCCATCTGGATGTAAGCATTCAAGTCCAATTCATGTAATAGAGTCAATCACATAACTTGAAATCATTTGTGATCATTAATTGCATCAAAAGACCAAGTCACAAAGAAATGTAAGATATGATCAATGGAACTTAGAAAAAAATCTAGGGCTCCCCAATCCCTAGGGGCTTGAGGTCTATTGAGGGAATCAACACTAACACCCAATAACAAATTCAGAGGGATATGTAAAAGTTCATTTCACCACTTTCGTTGGCTCTTTATTACATTAGGTTATTCTTATGTACCAAATATCACGCTGAAAATAAAAGGAAGCATTGTACAAATGCACACTTTCATCACACCCCCACCCTCAATACCTCAAAATTATACACAGTGCACATATAGTTCTCAAGAGAAACATAAACACTATATAAGTACCTCAAAATTAATTTCATTACTATTTCATGCATGGAATATGAGTCTCCTTAGAAATAGGAGTTGTTATTAATTCCTAATTAGTAAATGGGGATACATATTTTGAATTCTCATCCTCCTTCATATGAATTATATCAATGCCATTTTCTTAATATATAGGGAAACATGTCACAAGAGGAGAAAGACATTGAACAAGTTATAATATTTAATATAGGACCATCCCTATTGAAATTATTTCATTTATTTATGAATACCTTATTTTTTAAGTTATATGTATGATATGATTCTTGTTACTACAAATGGAAACCTTTACACAATTTTTGTGTTTTTTTCTTTCCTCCCTTCCTTGGTATCATGTTTCTTGACTAGGAATAGCAACCAAACCTTAATTTGACACAACCTTCCAAGCCTTTATTATTGCATAAGTTGTGAGAACACTAAATGTAAATTATTATCATCCACAATTTAAATGAGGGCGAGGGTGGGGGGATTTATTAGAGAAAAAAATGTATATTATACATTTTTTTCTCTAATAAATCCCCCCACCCCCACCCCCATATATGAGGGTGGTGGGATTTATTAGATAAAATATGTATATTAACCCTCATATACGAGGGTGAGGGTGGGGGGATTTATTAGAGAAAACATGTATATTTTATACATTTTTTCTCTAATAAATCCCCCCACCCCCACCCTCGTATATGAGGGTTAATATACATGTTTTATCTAATAAATACCCCCACCACCACCCTCATATATGAGGGTGTATATGAGGGTGGGGGTGGGGGGATCTATTAGAGAAAATATGTATATTATATACATGTTTTATCTAATAAATCCTCCCACCCCCATATATGAGGGTGAGGGTGAGGGTGGGGGTGGGGGGATTTATTAGAGAAAACATGTATATTATTAGAGAAAACATGTATATTATATACATGTTTTCTCTAATAAATCCCCCCACTCCCACACTCACTCTCATAATATACATTTTTTCTCTAATAAATCCCCCCACCCCCACCTTCATATATGAGGCTATATACATGTTTTCTCTAATAAATCCCCCCACCTCCACTCTCATATTATATACATGTTTTCTCTAATAAATCCCCCCACCTCCACCCTCATATATGAGGGTGGGGTGGGGTTATATACATGAATTCTCTAATAAATCCCACCCAACTCATATATGAGGGTGGGGGTGGGGGCGTTTATTAGAGAAAACATGTATATAATATAGGTGTTTTCTCTAATAAATCCCACCCTCATATATGAGGGTGGGTGTGGGGGGATTTATTAGAGAAAACATGTATATTAAATATACATTTTTTCTCTAATAAATCCCCCCACGCCCCCCACACCCCACTATATGAGGATGAGGGTGAGGGTGGGGGTGAGGGGATTTATTAGATAAAACATGTATATAATATACATGTTTTCTCTAATAAATCCCCCCACCCCCACCCTCATATATTAGGGTAAATATACATGTTTTCTCTAATAAATTCCCCCCACGCCCCCCACACCCCACTATATGAGGGTGAGGGTGGGGGGATTTATTATATAAAACATGTATATAATATACATGTTTTCTCTAATAAATCCCCCCACCCTCATATATTAGGGCAAATATACATGTTTTCTCTAATAAATCCCCCCATGCCCACCCTCACCCTCATATAGTGGGGGTGGGGGGATTTATTAGAGAAAACATGTATATAATATACATGTTTTCTCTAATAAATCCCCCGACCCCCACCCTCATATAGTGGGGGGATTTATTAGAGAATACATGTATATTATATACACATTTTCTCTAATAAATCCCCCCACTATATGAGGGTGGGGGTTAGGGGGATTTATTAGAGAAAACATGTTTATACGAGGGTGAGGGTGAGGGTGGGAGGATTTATTAGAGAAAACATGTATATTATATACATGTTTTCTCTAATAAAACCCCCCCACCCCCATGGAAAACATGTATATAATATACACGTTTTCTCAAATAAATCCCCGCACTATATGAGGGTGGGGGTGACGGGATTTTTTAGAGAAAAAAGGTATATCATATACATGTTTTCTCTAATAAATCCCCCACCCTCACCCTCATATATGAGAAAACATGTATATTTATTAGAGAAAACATGTATATAATATACATGTTTTCTCTAATAAATCCCCCCACCCCCACCATATACACGTTTCCTCTAATAAATCCCCCTACCCCCACCCTCATATAGGGGGATTTATTAGAGAAACCATGTATATTATATACATGTCACTACAAATGGAAACCTTTACACAATTTTTTTGTTTTTTTCTTTCCTCCCTTCCTTGGTATCATGTTCCTTGACTAGGAATAACAACCAAACCTTACTTTGACACAACCTTCCAAGCCTTTATTATTGCATAAATTGTGATAACACTAAATGCAAATTATTATCATCCACAATTTAAATGAGGGTGGGGGGATTTATTAGAGAAAACATGTATATAATATACATGTTTTCTCTAATAAATCCCCGCACCCCTACCCCCACCCTCATATATGAGGGTGGTGGGATTTATTAGAGAAAACATGTATATTAACCCTCATATACGAGGGTGGGGGTGAGGGTATTTATTAGAGAAAACATGTATATAATAGACATGTTTTCTCTAATATACATGTTTTCTATAATAAATCCCCCCACCCCCACCCTCATATATGAGGGTTAATATACATGTTTTATCTAATAAATCCCCCCACCACCACCCTCATATATGAGGGTGAGGGTGGGGGTGGGGGGATTTATTAGAGAAAATTAGAGAAAATATGTATATTATATACATGTTTTCTCTAATAAATCACCCCACCCCCACCCTCATATATGAGGGTAAATATACATGTTTTCTATAATAAATCCCACCATAATATATGAGGGTGGGGGTGGGGGGATTTATTAGATAAAACATGTATATAATATACATTATTTGTCTAATAAATCCCCCCACTCCCACCCTCATATATGAGGGAAAATATACATGTTTTCTCTAATAAATCCCCCTACCCCCACCCTCACCCTCATATAGTGGGGTATG
>JASDQU010308762.1:135143-146372 GCA_032191745.1 Picea mariana
TTCATTTTTCTTTCAGGTTCTACATTAATGTATATAAAATGTATCTATGTCATAGTTGTGATTAAAAATCCCTCTTTTTCATTGATTTCTTAATCAACACCATAAAAATGCTAGAGGCAAGCAACAATGACATGTGAATGGGGCCAACGTTGATTTTTTTTCAAACTATATCTGTATGCATTGAAATTTGACATGGATAGGCTATTCGCATGCATTAATGATATGGGATGGTTTCTAGACTCAAATTTCACTCACACACCCACTTTATTCCATCATCATATCATCATGGAAACCATCCATAGGCACAAAGACACATAAATTATTTTAATAGTATATATGTCCATCCCTGTCCTACTAGTCAACTTAGTGTTTCCTACTAACTATGATGGTAACATTAATTCCCTATGGTGAAAACAAGCACATAAATTATTTTAATAGTATGTATGTCCATCCCTATCCTACTAGTCAAATTAGGGTTTCCTACTAACTATGATGGTAACATTAATTCTTGGCCCAAGGAAATTTTGATCCAAAGGAATTGTAAAAAAATTGCAAGAAAACCATGTTATTGTCTAGTGACTGTTTCTCTTCTAGGATAGTAAGGAAGGAGTCATATACAAATTTTCCATTTGCAAGCCTCAGATAATCCACCGGGACATTTTTTTTGGATGAGGTAGTTAAGGGTTTAAATAACCATCACATAAAAGGTTAGTGCAAAAGGGAATCCTCGACAACTAGAGTGGAAAGTAGTCTCGTGTGAGAAATTGATCATCAACCATATATTTGAGGGTAGTCATTAATTCAACTAACATTATAAGCCTTTGATCACATAACCATTATTCCTTTTGCATCGACTTTCTTGGGACTACATCAACACAATTTTGCATATACAACTTTCTTTCCTTTGTTATAATTCGTTGAGATTGAAAAACTAGTTTGTATTGATTAACAAACTCCTTTTCAATGTTCCCTTGGTCAATGATTCTATTGTTTTTTATTTTGAGGGCCTTAATATGCTTCACAAATTCCTTGGATGTCATATCTTTGAAAAATATCATAGTAGGATTCTCACATGTCTTAAGCCAGTGGAACCCAATTTTTATTTTGCCCCCCCTTACTTTATATGTCTCAACAATCTTTAGTATTTGTCATTGTTTGGTCAGTTGTTATTCACTGAGGGGATAAGCTGAGGCATTCTTGAAATTTCCTTGAGCTCTTCCAATATTTCCTTGTATTTTATTCTTCCAAATGTCGTCAACTATCTACCATAACATCTAAGAAAGGAAACAATTTTTCTAATGGAATATTCCCACCAAATTAGAATTCAACCTTTGTCCCCTCGGGGCCTTGGACTTAGCTTCCATATTTTGGGGTGGATAACTTCTACCACTCCCCTATTGAACAACGAGTTAGCTTCCATATTTATAGGACCATGCAAATAATTCTTTGTATTCTTAAATATGTTAATTACTTGGCTAACAATTCTATCTTCCACTCAATTCCCATTATGATGTGTTGAGGTTCATTCTTCCTTTCTACATTAATTTTTTGAGTGGGTATACATTCCTTGTATTTAAGAACATCTTAATTAGTATGGTCATGGGATACCTTCATTGAATTTTACATTTACTAGTGGTAACATTGGTCAAGTGTGATGGGTAATTTTCCTTCTCATCATTCACTTGAGTGGATTCTTCCCTTTGGGTTTAGTTATTAGTTTTGATTCTATATTATACCAAAAAAAAAATTAGATTATCCATATTCCAATGCTACAATGATCCACTATCAAATGATTTATTTCCCCTAAGCAATCCTCTAGTTATACTACCCTTTCCCTTTGCATTCATATAGTTCATCTTGCCTGCTTCTAGAGGATTCACTAGAAATAGATAACTCCTCATTCACTATTGCAACTTATTAAATCAATAATTATTCAATATTCTCATTTTTTGAATGCAATTGTGTTGGCTCACTAATCATCAATGACTATTTCTCCTTCTAGGTGTGACCTTCCTAGTAAGGCATCACATGTTCTTAATTTTCCATGTGTTTTAATTGCTATGAAATCTATCATAAATACCTTTCCATATATGCATACTCACCTTGTTAATACTCCAAAGGGTCTATTCTAGTATGATATATCATCCTTAATCAAAACTATGGTGGTCACAATTTTGGTTTCTCTAATTATTTTTGTCTCCATCATAATGATTATTCTATAATCACCATCTAATATTATTAAATTGGGTAGAGTGAGATCTTCTATTTCCATATGGAATTGAAATCATTAATAGTTCAATTGATAATGTTGCAGTGATCCTTGGAATCTATTGAATGAATTCAATATGAAATGTTCACTGATCACCTTGTCGAAGTGATTGATGGATTTTATTGTCAACCAACAACTCTAGTGGCCTCAATTTTGATTTCTCTAACTTTCCCCATGTATCTTTCATCATATTGTTTACTATGGAACCATCATCCAATAAAACATTGGTTAGAGAGAGATATCCTATTTCCATATGTATTTTTGTGCTCCATCCTTGTCTAATATCATAATGTTTGTAACCTATAATCCTTGTTTCATCGTATCAATAAATTTTTGGTATTGATGTCATTAATAGTCTAATTGATTGTCATGATAGCCCTCTGAATATGTAGAATTAATTCTTCCCAAGTTTCTCATTGATCACCTTGTTGAAGCCCTAGTTATAGCTTTTAGCATTTACCAACTCATTGTTCAATTATGTGTAGGTCAACATGAATTCTAGAGTTTTCTTATTTGTATCATGTCTTCCATGTTCCATGGAAATCAACAAAAATTCTCTCTCTTGTGCTAGTTTGAACATTCTTTGCATTTGGTTCCTCATTTCTCTAGTGTGTGTTGGTTGACATAGATTCTTTTGTCTTTGTGTCAACAAATACATTCTACTTAATTTTTTTCTTAATATAATGAATTTACAATTCTCTACTAATGATTCTTCTGTTATTTTGGTGTCACTAGATGCATCTTCCTTTTCACCTATGTCAATTGACATAGCCATGACCTTTGTATTCTCGAGATTGTAGGGCCATGTTATGGTAGGATTTGATGTTGTTTCAATTCTCTTCATGTCGAGATGTTGTATTAGGGTTTACGGTAGTTAAGATCATTAGGAGTTACAAGTCAGATAAAGGTTACATTGGTTTAGAATTGTGCTTTAGAGGGATTAGGGGTTAATGTTTATAGGGGTTGGGTATAGCGAGAATTAAGTGTTAGGTGTTAGGGATGATAAGGGTTATAATTTTATGGAGTAAAGTGGTTATATGGTTTGAGTATTATAAGGATTAATGTTTGTGAGATATAGGTATTAGGTGCTTAGGGTTAATAAGTTAGACTTTAGCTATTTGGTGTTTATAAGTTAGAAATTATAGAGGTTATAAGTGATTAGGCTTAACATAGGTGATAGACTAGTACTAATAATGGATAGATGTAATAGTTAATGTACATGTTTGGGGTTATAAGGGTTAAAGATTAGGGTTACATTTTCAAGGGTTTAGGGGTTTGGGATTCTAAAAATTGTAGTGGTTATGTGTAATGTCCCCACTTTGGGACATCATCATAGTGCATAGATTTATGATGAACAGAGTAGCTAGATGGATGTTATAGCGAGTACAGGGCTATTTGAGAGGCATTGTGGGGTCCATCTTGCATTGATGATCATATTCCATCATTATGATCCATTCAGCATAGGTTGGCTTTGGTTTCGTTGCATTTTGACGATTTCCATGATTTTGACTATTTTGAGCTATAAGTTAATTGAAATCATTGAATAGGTCATTTTGGGCACATTACTTGGAGGAACCTCTCAGTGTAATAGCTCATTGGAATCAGGAGGAGAAACACTACAGGATGGGACAGCTAGAAGTGACTTTCAGTGGCCAGGGAAGCCACAAGGAGAGATAAGGAGATTTTAAGAGGTAAAAAGGTTAATTAATTAATTAAAGTGATCTATACAGAGAGATGGATTTGTTTTACCTTTCTAGAGAGAGTATGATCTGTAAAGGGGAATATTACACCCTTGGGGAGGAAACTAGGGCTCAATTGACATTCCAACAGTTTTTATCTATTAAAAAGCCTAGGTGGAGCAAAGAGGAGGTTATATATTGGGTCAACATAGTAGAGGAAAACAAATCTATGGATATTTTGGACTTTACTAGAAGGATTGTTGATTGTGATGGGGAATATCGAACCCTCAATGAGAATCTCAGAGGTCTAATGACATTCCATCAATTTGTATCCTATAAAAATCCTAGTTGGAGCAAAGACGAGGTTACACATTGGGTCGGCATGGTAGAGGAAAACAAAGCTATGACAACTAGATGGAAGGAAGCACAGAGAAACCCCCCACCCATTAGGGGCACGTAGCTTTGCTACAGTTGCAAGGTGCCTAGGGAACTAGATCATAGGTGTAGGGGTATGGGTAAGAAGCATATCATTGAGGTACACTATGATAGTGATGATGAGGATTTGGAGCAGTCCGATGATGACAATGACTCTTGCACAGAGGCTAGTGATAGTGACTCTACCTCAGAGGATAGTGATGATGACTCTTGCACGGAGGCTACTGATGCTTGCACGCTTGAGGAGGATGATGAACCTTGTGTAGTGGATAGGTAGCAGGATGGACAGGATGATAGCAGCAGTGTCTCAGGAGAAATATCACATACCATTGATGACCTTACGCCTCAACAGAGTGGTGACACTAGTGAGGATTCACACGTGTTAGCACCTAGAGATGATGAGCTTCCTATGGGGGCCGTGACACATATGTCACCTGTTCAAACACCCATGATAGCCACATCACATAAGGAGATCAATGGCACGTCATGTATGTTGGATGAGCCTATTGTGAGGGATGCACACCATGGAAAGGTAGACCCACAGATCTAGGAGGAGGTACAGGACATACAGGCAGTTGACCTCACACATACAGAGCAGCCAGCGGAGATGGAGTCATAGCTATTGGAGACTCCATTGGTTGAGTAGATTGTAGAGGCTGACAGGTTGATGGAGCACTTACTTCTAGGATCAGTTTGTAGTGATGAGGATGCACTCTTTAGTATCTAGGATGACCATAGCATGTGTTTGGATACATCTACATGGGATCTAGGCGTAGATGATAGTAGCAGGTTGAGTGCACAGGAGGATACAACTGCTCACGCCGGATACAGTATGATTCAGAGGGAGCTAGCAGTTGAGGATGCTGTGCAGTTACATATGGACAGACCCAGTAGCACCATAGATAGTGGGCAGTTGAGCACGTTATCTTATGCAGAGAGTGTCTATGGGGACTCTAGAGTTGACATTAGCGAGACTGACAGTGGTAGTGACGGATATGAGGTGGCACCTCAGCATGACCATGATCAGGGGTCACACCACTCAGCAGCACAACTAAGAGTTACTGAGGCTATGATCATGATAGCCACTAGACGTATTGATGACATACATGCAGTGATGGTAGATTACTGCTGGAGAGCATCAGTGGCATATGGTAGTTCAGATGAGGGGATTTCCATGGATGATTTTCATACTCTCAGGGAGAGAGTATCTGTGATGCAACATGAGTCTACGGGAGATGACATGAGTATGCCAGAGCATACAGTGAAGAGTGACAGTGCATAGAGACATGACGAGATATACAGTCAGGTTCAGACACGTGTATTGACTTGTAGGGAGGAGATGCACTTAGGAGAGTATGTAGATGTCACTCATTTGCAGCAACACATATTTGTGGGGGATCACCTTCACCATTTTAGCAGTTGCATGGGAGATGAGAGATGGAGGTTGGTTGACCAACAGTCGGAGGGGTTACTTCCAGTTGTAATGGATGGTTGGGATTCTGTGATGACTACAGGCGAGCAGTTATCATGGATATTGATGGACGAGATTCTGGTCGAATCTTTGGGATTGACCAAAGCATGTGATGCCTTCCAGTCCTACAGTCAGCTACAGATATGTCTGTTATCCTTTTTCGACACGTTTATCATTGACAATAGCATGGGGAGGATAGTAGATGAGCACATAGGGCTTCTGACAGTGATTAGTCTCACACAAGAGCAGTTAGAGGAGATTGGAAGTAATAAACTTCCAAGTTTTCCATGGGACCCAGAAGTCCGTTTTGTTAGCACGATGTTCATGTTGACCCAGGTTGCACCATAGAGCGACACACTCCACCTTGGTTTGGTTTGGAGTGGGTCTGTAGGTACTTGTCCTATGGAGTGAGACCTTTCCTTCCACTTGATAATCATGATAGGACATGGAGATGTTTGGAAAGGTACTTCTTCTACATAGATGCCTTTACAGATACAATTTTTGGACGACAGGTCCGGTGGTCACAGGTATGTCAGCTTGAGGATCCAGGAGAGAAGGGTCCAGTATGTATGCAGGGGACAGGCAGTCATGGTCAGAGTAGTGCAGGGCCATCATGGTGATCTTTGATAGAGGTTAGCATGGGACCCAAGGATTGTGAGGTTGAGCATTTCACTGACTGACAGGGGTGAGTGGACCTTTTCAGGGGAAATTTATTCTAACTTTCCATTTAGCTTCAGTGTTGAGGGGAGCACAGCGCTTGAGGGTGCCTCATGGAGATCTTACAGTACCTCATTCTGGCATCATCATGTGCAGTTGATGGAGACCATGTGGATCTTGGTAGAGATTTGGAGGATGGACTCATTCTGAGATGAGGCCATGTGTCATGTGCAGGAGGTTCATAGGGATGATATTATTCAGGACTATGCCTCGCAGAGTATCATAGTTCACTTCCTAATATGGGATCCAGGGGGTAGATTGTACTATTGTTAGTCTTTGGATGGGTTCTACCATGTATGCCACAGGTGGACATGGGATCCTAGTATTTTACTTGGAGGGATTTGGGTATTTCTTTAGGACAAGCAATTTTCTAACAGGGAGGACTGTAATGTCCCCACTTTGGGACATCATCATAGTGCAAAGATTTATGATCACCAGAGTAGCCAGATGAATGTTATGGCGATTATAGGGGTATTTGAGAGGCATTGTGGGGTCCATCTTGCATTGATGATCATATTCCATCATTATGAACCATTCCACACAGGTTGGATTTGGTTTCGTTGCATTCCAACGATTTCCATGATTTTTACTATTTTGAGCTATAAGTTAATTGAAATCACTGAAGAGGTCATTTTGGGCACATCACTTGGAGGAACCTATCAGTGTAATAGCTCATTGGAATCAAGAGGAGCAACACTACAGGATGGGATGGCTAGAAGTGACTTTCAGTGGCCAGGGAAGTCACAAGGAGAGATAAGGAGCTTTTCAGAGGTAAAAAGGTTAATTAATTAATTAAAGTGATTTAATTAATTAATTAAATATTAATAAAATGAAAGTCTCTTTGGAGGGACAAGGTGAGCCAAAAGTATAAAGGAAAGGAAAGGGACTCTTCTCATGCATTCATGTATGTTTATCTTTTGATTTCTGGCTTCTAGCTTGTGAGCCCAACATTGGGGGTTTTGAGGGTTTTGACTTAACAAACCCTAGAGGATGATTCGGTGGTGAAAGATTCCACCTAGCTTGTCCCAAGCTTGGTCTCGGAGCTGCAATACGCTCCCACAACATTCTAGTTCCATATGTACTCCGTTGCAGGAGGATTCCACATCAGTTTCTTGTGCAGATAGAGAGAGGGTGCACCAGTTGGGGGTTTCCAGCAAGAGGGGGCGCACCATTCATTGAGAAAGGATTCATCCTAGCTGAGGAGAAGGGATTTTGGGAATTCCAAGTATTGAATTTCCTTTGCAGGTGTCTTGGCATCATTCTTGGTGGTTTTCCGGAGTCTTTCAATGGAGGATCGATTTGTATTGAGAATGGGATGTTTTCCCAAGAGGAGGGCGCACCATTATTTGGAGGGTAGCTAGATCTAAGGATCTAGCCGATATTTTGAGGATTTGAGCACTTGGGTTCTCATTGCAACGTCTTGATCTATCATTGTGGAGAGTTTCAGAGCATTTGGAGGCCTCCTTGATCAGGGCCGAATTATCTAGGGCTTCAGTAATCCAGTGGGGTGCACCATTCAGTGGATGAGTTCAGATCTACAGAGGTTGAGAGGGATCTTGGAGATTCAGGCACCTGGGTTGTTCTTACCATCACCTGATCTACTATTTGGAATCTTTCTAGAGGTGATTGGACATCTTTGGCACCAGGGCCGAATTGTTGAGGAGCTTCAGTTATCCAGTAGAGCGTGGCATATTCCAGTAGTGAGGGGTTTGGCACTTGACATTGGTCTTCATCTCTTATCCAACCTTTAGAGGATTATTTTTTATTGTTGTGAGCATTTTGTAGCAGCTCATACTTGTTATCTATTGTCTATCATCTCTGCCATCTATTGAGCATTCCAGATCAACATCTCCATTGTATCAGGTTCTTCTATTTTATGGATAAAGAAGATTTGTGATGTTTTGGCTTGTCTATCATATTGCATATGGTTGAGGAATGTTTCATGATTGTCTATTCTTGTTATTTTCTACATACACACATATAAACATAAGTAAACAAATAGATCAAAAAACTGTTTGACGAAATACCACAACAAGAAAAAGTTTTAAAAGACACCAAAACCGTGATGAACCTTGCATAATGGCCTGGGATCATTACAGTGGTATCAAAGCTTAGATTCCTGCCAGCCAGTGGGAATTAGCACATGCATGCATAGCCATAGAGGGGTATTCTATACAGAGAGATGGATTTGTTTTACCTTGCTAGAGAGAGTATGATCTGTAAAGGGGAATATTACGCCCTTAGGGAGGAAACTAGGGCTCAATTGACATTCCAACAGTTCTTGTATATAAAAAATCCTAGGTGGAGCAAAGAGGAGGTTATATATTGGGTCAACATAGCAGAGGAAAACACATATATGGATATTTTGGACTTTTCTAGAAGGATTGTTGATTGTGATGGGGAATATCAAACCCTCAATGAGAATCTCAGATGTCTAATGACATTCCATCATTTCGTATCCTATAAAAATCCTAGTTGGAGCAAAGGCGAGGTTACACATTGGGTTGGCATGGCAGAGGAAAACAGAGCTATGACAACTAGATGGAAGGAAGCACAAAGAAACCCCCCACCCATTAGGAGCATGTAGCTTTGCTACAGTTGTAAGGTGCCTTGGGAACCAAATCATAGGTGTAGGGGTAAGGGTAAGAAGCATATCATTGAGGTACACTATGATAGTGATGATGAGGATTTGGAGTAGTCCGATGATGATAGTGACTCTCGCACAGAGGCTAGTGATAGTGAATCTACCTCAGAGGATAGTGATGATGACTCTTGCATGGAGGCTACTGATGCTTGTACGCTTGAGGAGGATGATGACCCTTGTTTAGTTGATAGGCAGCATGATGGACAGGATGATAGCACCAGTGTCTCAACAGACATATCACATACCACTGATGACCTTACGCCTCAATAGAGTGGTGACACTAGTGAGGATTCACACGTGTTAGCACCTAGAGATGATGAGCTTCCTATGGGGGCGTGACACATCTATCACCTGTAGCACCATAGACAGTGGGCAGTTGAGCACGTTATCTTATGCAAAGAGTGTCTATGGGGACTCTAGAGTTGACATTAGCGAGACTGACAGTTGCAGTGACAGATATGAGGTGGCACCTCAGCATGATCATGATCAGGGGTCACACCACTCAGCAACGCAACTAAGAGTTACTGAGGCTATGATCATGAAAACCACTAGATGTATTGATGACATGCATGTAGTGATGGCAGATTAATGCTGGAGAGCATCAGTGGCATATGGTAGTTTAGATGAGGGGATTTCCATGGATGATTTTCATACTCTTAGGGAGAGAGTATCTGTGATGCAACATGAGTCTACGGGAGATGACATGAGTATGCCAGAGCATACAGTGAGGAGTGACAGTGCACAGAGACATGCCGAGATATACAGTCAAGTTCAGATAGGTGTATTGACTTGTAGGGAGGAGACACACTTAGGGGAGTATGCAGATGTCACTCAATTGCCACAACACATAGTTGTGGGGGATCACCTTCACCATTTCAACAGTTGCATGGGAGATGAGAGATGGAGGTTGGTTGACCAGTAGTTGGAGGGGTTACTTCCGGTTATACTGGATGGTTGGGATTCAGTGATGACTACAGGCAAGTAGTTATCATGGATACCGATGGACGAGCTTCTGGTCGAATCCTTGGGATTGACCAAAGCATGTGACGCCTTCCAGTCCTACAGTTAGCTGTAGATATGTTTGTTATCATTTTCCGACATGTTTATCATTGACAACAACATGAGGAGGATAGCAGATGAGCACATAGGGCTTCTGACAATGATTAATCTGACACAGGAGCAGTTAGAGTAGATTGGAAGTGATAAACTTCCAAGTTTTCCATGGGACCCATGAGTCTGTTTTGTTAGCACGATGTTCATGTTGACCCAGGTTGCACTAGAGAGCCACACACTCCACGTTGGTTTGGTTTGGAGTGGGTCTGTAGGTACTTGTACTATGGAGCATGACCTTTCCTTCCACTTGATAATCATGATAGGACATGGAGATGTTTGGACAGGTACTTCTTCTACATAGATGCCTTTACAGATACAGTTTCTGGATGGCAGGTCCGGTGGTCATAGGTATGTTAGCTTGAGGATCCAGGAGAGGAGGATCTAGTATGTATGCAGGGGACAGACAGTCGTGGTCAGAGTAGTGCAGGGCCAGGATGGTGATCTTCGATAGAGGTTAGCATGGGACCCAGGGATTGCGGGGTTGAGAATTTCACTGAATGATATAGGCAAGTGGACCTTTTCAGGGGAAAGTTATTCTAACTTTCGATTTAGCTTCAGTGTTGAGGGGAGCACAATGCTTGAGGGTGCCTCATGGAGATCTTGCAGTACCTCATTCCGGCATCATCATGTGCAGTTGCTGGAGACCGTGTGGATCTTGGTAGAGATTTGGATGATGGACTCATTCTGAGATGAGGCCATGAGTCATGTGCAGGAGGTTCACATGGATGATATCCTTCAGGACTATGCTTCGCAGAGTATCACAGTTCACTTCCTGATATGGGATCCAGGGGGTAGAGTGTACTATTGTTCATCTTTTGATGGGTTCTACCATGTACCCCACAGGTGGATATGGGATCCTTGTATTTTACTTCGAGGGATTTGGGTATTTCTTTAGGACAAG
>JASDQU010308762.1:146422-167483 GCA_032191745.1 Picea mariana
TCACATGGCTGATATCCTTCAGGACTATGCTTCGCAGAGTATCACAGTTCACTTCCTGATATGGGATCCAGGGGGTAGAGTGTACTATTGTTCATCTTTTGATGGGTTCTACCATGTACCCCACAGGTGGATATGGGATCCTTGTATTTTACTTCGAGGGATTTGGGTATTTCTTGAGGACAAGCAATTTTCTAGCAAGGAGGACTGTAATGTCTCCACTTTGGGACATCACCACAGTGTAGAGATTTATGATGACCAGAGTAGCCAGATGGATATTATAGCAAGTACAGGGGTATTTGAGAGGCATTGTGGGGTACAAATTGCATTGATTATCATATTCCATCATTATGATCCATTCCGCATAGGTTGGATTTGGTTTTGTTTCATTCCGACGATTTCCATGATTTTGACTATTTTGAGCTATAAGTTAATTGAAATCACTGAAGAGGTCATTTTGGGCACATTACTTGGAGGAACCTCTCAGTGTAATAGCTCATTGGAATTGGGAGGAGAAACACTACAGGATGGGCTGGCTAGAAGTGACTTTCAGTGGCCAGGGAAGCCACAAGGAGAGATAAGGACATTTTCAGAGGTTAAAAGGTTAATTAATTAATTAATGTGATTTAATTAATTAATTAAATATTAATAAAATGAAAGTCACTTTGGAGGGACAAGGTGAGCCAAAAGTACAAAGGAAATGCAAGGGCCTCTTCTTAGGCATTCATGTATGATTATCTTTTTATTTCTGGCTTCTAGCTTGTGAGCCCAACATTGGGGGTTTTGAGGGTTTTGACTTAACAAACCCTAGAGGATGATTCGATGGTGAAAGATTCCACCTAGCTTGTCCCAAGCTTGGTCTCAGAGCTACAATATTCTCCCACACCATTCTAGTTCCAAATCTACTCAGTTGTAATATGATTCCACATTAGTTGCTTGTGCAGATAGAGAGAGGGTGCACTAGTTGGGGGTTTCTAGCAAGGGGGGGGCGCACCATTCATTGAGGAAGGATTCATCCTATCTGAGGAGAAGGGATTCTGGGAATTCCAGGTATTGGTTTTCGTTTGCAGGTGTCTTGGCATCATTCTTGGTGGTTTTCTACAGTCTTTCAGTGGATGATCAATTTGTATTGAGAATGGGATGTTTTCCCAAGATGAGGGCACACCATTAATTGGAAGGTAGCTAGATCTAAGGATTTAGCCAGTATTTTGAGGATTTGAGCACTTGGGTTCTCATTGCAGTGTCCTGATCTATGATTGTGGAGAGTTTCAGAGCATTTGGAGGCCTCCTTCATCAGGGCCGAATTATCTAGGGCTTCAGTCATCCAGTGGGGTGCGCCATTTAGTGGAGGAGTTCAGATCTATAGAGGTTGAGAGGGATGTTGGCGATTCAGAAACCTGGGTTGTTCTTACCATCACCCGATCTACTGTTTGGCATTTTTCTGGAGGTGACTGGACATCTTTGGCACCAGGGCTGAATTGTTGAGGAGCTCCAGTTATCCAGCAGAGCGTGGCATCTTCCAGCAGTGAGGGGTTTGGCACTTAACATTGGTCTTCATCTCTTATCTAGCGTTTAGAGGATTATTTTGTATTGTCGGGAGCATTTTGTAGCAGCTCATACTTGTTATCTATTGTCTATCATCTTGGCCATCTATTGAGAATTCCAGATTGACATCTCCATTGTAGCAGGTTCTTCTATTTTATGAATAAAGAAGATTTGTGATGTTTTGGCTTGTCTATCATATTGCATATGGTTGAGGTATGTTTCATGGTTGTCTATTCTTGTTATTTGCTGCATACACACATATAAACACAAGTAAACAAATAGATCAACAAACTGTCTGACGAAATACCACAACCAAAAAAAGTTTTAAAAGACACCAAAACCGTGATGATCCTTGCATAATGGCTTGGGATCATTACAGTGGCATCAGAGCTTAGATTCCTGCCAGGCAGTGGGATAATATAGCACATGCATACAGAGCCATAGAGGGGTCTTCTATACAGAGAGACAGATTWKTTTTACCTTGCTAGAGAGAGTATGATCTGTAAAGGGGAATATTACGCCCTTGGGGAGGAAACTAGGGCTCAATTGACATTCCAACARTTTTTATCTATAAAAGATCCTAGGTGGAGCAAAGAGGAGGTTATATATTGGGTCAACATAGCAGAGGAAAACAAATCTATGGATATTTTGGACTTTACTAGAAGGATTGTTGATTATGATGGGAAATATCAAACCCTTAATGAGAATCTTAGAGGTCTAATGACATTCCATCATTTTGTATCCTATAAAAATCCTAGTTGGAGAAAAGACGAGGTTACACATTGGGTCGGCATGGCAGAGGAAAACAGAGCTATGACAGCTAGATTGAAGGAAGAACAGAGAAACTCCCCATCCATTAGGAGCACCTAGTTTTGCTACAATTACAAGGTGCCTTGGGAACCAAATCATAGGTGTAGGGGTAAGGGTAAGAAGCATATCATTGAGGTACACTATGATAGTGATGATGAGGATTTGGAGCAGTCTGATGATGACAATGACTCTTGCACAGAGGCTAGTGATAGTGACTCTACCTGAGAGGATAGTGATGATGACTCTTGCATGGAGGCTACTGATGCTTGCACGCTTGAGGAGGATGATGACCCTTGTGTAGTGGATAGGCAGCAGGATGGACAGGACGATAGCACCAGTGTCTCAGCAGACATATAACATACCATTGATGACCTTACGCCTTAGCAGAGTGGTGACAATAGTGGGGATTCACACGTGTTATCACCTAGAGATGATGAGCTTCCTATGGGGGCTGTGACACATCTGTCAGCTGTTCAGACACCGGTGATAGCCATGTCACATGAGGAGATCAGTGGCACGCCATGTATGTTTGATGAGCCTAGTGTGAGGGATGCACACCATGGAAAGGTAGACCCACGGATCTAGGAGGAGGTACAGGATGTACAGGCAGTTGATCTAACACATACAGGTCAACCAGAGGAAATGGAGTCACAACTATTGGAGACTCCATTGTTTGAGCAGATTGTAGAGGCTGACAGGTTGATGGAGCACTGACTTCTAGGATCGACTTGCAGTGACGAGGATGCACTCTTTAGTATCTAGGATGACCATAAAATGTGTATGGATACATCTATATGGGATCCAGGCACAGATGATAGTAGTAGGTTGAGTGCACAGGAGGATACAACTGCTCACACCAGATACAATATGATTCAGAGGGAGCTAGCAGTTGAGGATGATGTGCAATTATGTATGGACAGACCCATTATCACCATAGACAGTGGGCAGTTGAGCACATTATCTTATGCAAAGAGTGTCTATGGGGACTCTAGAGTTGACATTAGCGAGATTGATAGTGGAAGGGAAGGATATGAGGTGGCACCTCAACATGACCATGATCAGGGGTCACACCACTCAGCAACACAGTTGAGATTTAGTGAGGCTATGATCATGGTAGCCACTAGCCGTATTGATGACATGCATGCAGTGATGGCAGATTACTGCCGGAGAGCATTAATGGCATATGGTAGTTCAGATGAGGGGATTGCCATGGATGATTTTCATACTCTCAAGGAGAGAGTATCTATGATGCAACATAAGTCTACGGGAGATGACATGAGTATGCCGGAGCATACAGTGAGGAGTGACAGTGCACAAAGACATGCCGAGATATACAATGAGGTTCAGAAAGGTGTATTGACTTCAAGAGAGGAGACACACTTAGGGGAGTATGAAGATGTCACTCATTTGCAGCAACACATAGTTGTGGGGGATCACCTTCACCATTTCAGCAGTTGCATGCAAGATGAGAGATGGAGGTTGGTTGACCAATAGTTGGAGGGTTTACTTCTGGTTGTACTGGATGGTTGGGATTCGGTGATGACTACAGGCAAGTAGTTATCATGGATATTGATGGACAAGCTTCTGGTCGAATCCTTGGGATTGACCAAAGCATGTGATGCCTTCCAGTCCTACAGTCAGCTGCAGATATGTCTGTTATCCTTTTTTGACACGTTTATCATTGACAACAGCATGAGGAAAAGAGCAGATGAGCACATAGGGATTCTAACAGTGATTAGTCTCACACAAGAGTAGTTAGAGGAGATTGGAAGTGATAAACTTCCAAGTTTTCCATGGGACCCAGGAGTCCGTTTTAATAGCACGATGTTCATGTTGACCCAGGTTGCACCAGAGAGCCACACACTCCACCTTGGTTTGGTTTGGAGTGGGTCTATAGGTACTTGTCCTATGGAGCGAGACCTTTCCTTCCACTTGATAATCATGATAGGACATGGAGATGTTTGGACAAGTACTTCTTCTACATAGATGCCTTTACAGATACAGTTTCTGGACGGTAGGTCTGGTGGTCATAGGTATGTCAGCTTGAGGATCCAGGAGAGGAGGATCCAGTATGTATGCAGGAGACATGCAGTCATGGTCAGAGCAGTGTAGGGCCAGAATGGTGATCTTTGATAGAGGCTAGCATGGGACCCAGGGATTGTGGGGTTGAGCATTTCACTGACTGACAGGGGCGAGTGGACCTTTTCAGGGGAAAGTTATTCTAACTTTCCATTTAGCTTCAGCGTTGAGGGAAGCACAGTGCTTGAGGGTGCCTCATGGAGATCTTACAGTACCTCATTCTGGCATCATCATGTGTAGTTGATGGAGACCGTGTGGCTCTTGGTAGAGATTTGGAGGATGGATTCATTTCGAGATGAGGCCATGTGTCATGTGCAGGAGGTTCATAGGGCTGATATCTTTTAGGACTATGCTTCACAGAGTATCAGAGTTCACTTCCTAATATGGGCTCCAGGGGGTAGAGTGTACTATTGTTCATCTTTGGATGGGTTCTATCATGTACCCCACAGGTGGACATGGGATCCTGTTATTTTACTTGGAGGGATTTGGGTATTGCTTGAGGACAAGCAATTTTCTAGTAGGGAGGACTCTAATCATCACAGTGCAGAGATTTATGATGACCAGAGTAGCCAGATGGATGTTATAGCGAGTACAGGGGTATTTGAGAGGCATTGTGGGGTCCAAATTGCATTGATGATCATATTCCATCATTATGGGCCATTCCGCACAGGTTGGATTTGGTTTCGTTGCATTCCGATGATATCCATGATTTTGACTATTTTGAGCTATAAGTTAATTAAAATCACTAAAGAGGTCATTTTTGGCACATTACTTGGAGGAACCTCTCAGTGTAATAGATCATTGGAATTGGGAGGAGCAACACTACAGGATGGGATGGCTAGAAGTGACTTTCAGTGGCCAGGGAAGCCACAAGGAGAGATAAGGAGCTTTTCAGAGGTAAAAAGGTTAATTAATTAATTAAAGTGATTTAATTAATTAATTAAATATTAATAAAATGAAAGTCACTTTGGAGGGACAAGGTGAGCCAAAAGTACAAAGGAAAGGCAAGGGCCTCTTCTCAGGAATTCATGTATGTTTATCTTTTGATTTCTGGCTTCTAACTTTGTGAGCCCAACATTGGGGGTTTTGAGGATTTTGACTTAACAAACCCTAGAGGATGATTCGGTGGTGAAAGATTCCACCTAGATTGTCCCAAGCTTGGTCTTGGAGCTACAATACGCTCCCACACCATTCTACTTCCAGATCTACTCAGTTGCAGAAGGATTCCACATCAGTTGCTTGTGCAGATAGAGAGAGGGTGCACCAGTTGGGGGTTTCCAGTAAGGGGGGGTGCAACATTCATTGAGGAAGGATTAGTCCTAGCTAAGGAGAAGGGATTCCAAAAATTCCAGGTATTGGGTTTCCTTTGTAGGTGTCTCAGCACCATTCTTTGTTGTTTTCCAGAGTCTTTTAGTGGAGGATCGATTTGTATTGAGAATGGGACGTTTTCCCAAGAGGAGGGCGCACCATTATTTGGAGGGTAGCTAGATCTAAGGATCTAGACGGTATTTTGAGGATTTTAGCACTTGGGTTCTCATTGCAGCGTCCTGATCTATGATTGTGGAGAGTTTCAGAGCATTTGGAGGCCTGCTTCATCAGGGCCGAATTATCTAGGGATTCAGTCATCCAGTGGGGCGCACCATTCAGTGGAGGAGTTCAGATCTACAGAGGTTGAGAGGGATATTGGAGATTCAGGCACCTGGGTTGTTCTTACCATCACTCGATCTACTTTTTGGCATCTTTTTGGAGGTGATTGGACATCTTTGGCACTAGGGCCGGATTGTTGAGGAGCTTCAGTTATCCAGTAGAGCGTGGCATCTTCCATCAGTGAGGGGTTTGGCACTTGACATGCGTCTTCATCTCTTATCCAGCCTTTGGAGGCTTATTTTGTATTGTTGAGAGAATTTTTTAGCAGCTCATACTTGTTATCTATTGTCTATCATCTTGGCCATCTATTGAGCATTCCGGATCGACATCTCCATTGTAGCAGGTTCTATTTTATGAATAAAGAAGATTTGTGATTTTTGGCTTGTCTATCATATTGCATATGGTTGAGGTATGTTTCATGGTTGTCTATTCTTATTATTTTCCACATACACACATATAAACACAAGTAAACAAATAGATCAACAAACTGTTTGACGAAATACCACAGCTAGAAAAAGTTTTAAAAGACACCAAAACCGTGATGATCCTTGCTTACTGGCTTGGGATCATTACATTATGAGTCAAATGTGTTTGGGGAAATAAATTATATTGATTATAAGGGTTAATGGCCATAGGTTCTTAGGGGTTAGATGGTTACTCGGTAATAGTGGTTGTATGTAATAGTATTAAAAATTATAGTTACAGGGGTTACAGATTATAATGGATATGGGTTAAACATTAGGGATTAAAAGGGTTATAAAGGTTATGGGTTTAGGGTTCCATACATTAGTGTATATAGTTATTAGTTGATAATCCTTATAATTGTTATGAAATGTAAGGGTTAGGGATTATTTTTTATAGAGGTTAAGGATGAAACATGTGACACAACTTATAATGGTTATGGATCATATCAATTACATCTGCTAGGGATAAGGGGTTATAAGAGTTCGAGGTTAGAGATTACAAGGATTAGTAGTTATATAATTTAGGGATTAAGGGTTATTGGGGACAAGGGTTAGGGTACTTGCTTGATAGTGAATGAAAATTAAATTGGTTATGATATAATGTTCAAGGGTTATAGGGATTATGCGATTGGGCTATAGGAATTAGGTGTGAAATATATTAGAGGGGTTAGTGGTTTGCCATTCCCCTATGTATAATATGAGAATGAATATTGGTGTTGGAAGTTAGGGGTTTTAGTTGACTAATGGTTTGGGTGATGTAAGTTAGGGGTTTTAATGACTTTGCATGCACCCCATAGGATATATGGTGAATTGATGATACATGTAGAGAAAGTCCTTGCTATGACCTACTGTGGGTGGGCCTAGATGTTATTGATGGTGCTAAAGCACCAAATCACTTCCTATCGCAATTAATAATGGTGGAATTGTTCCTTTGGGATAGTACTATGTGTTTTATTTCAAGAACATACCCATGCTTCAACCACATTTCAGTATCTGAGATGGAGGTCCTAAGGTGATAAGTATGTAATGGTGGGGTTAGTTGTTAAGATGATGGGGAGGTAGGGTGTAAGGGAATGTGTTTCACCTTGATTTTTTCACACATTGGATCAGATCATGATACATATCAAGGACTATCCATATGATGGGATGAACTACCAGGGCGACTTACAGCTAACCCAACTACCAATTGGATGAACATGGGGCTCGGATGATATGTATAGATGCATTGAATAAAACTAATATTTGTATAGTTTGACTCCCATATTCTTCTTGAAGGACAAAGATATCATTTAGAGGCATTGTATCATGGTTTCAGGCCTTATTCATGGCCCATGAGCCAAATAAGTTTCATTTATGGTCTAAATCTTTAAATTTCCTCCCTTGAACATTCATTGCCTTAAGACCCACCCTTGTTGTGCAATTAATGGCTATAATATCTTACTCAAAGGGAAAATATTCCTCGTATATGCCCTTTGTGGTGGTTTAAGGAATTTCTCATGACCCTCAAACCCTATAAGATTCATTTAGGACCAAGGCACTTATATTTCTCCCATGAACATGGCCAAATCCATGAGACCCATCCTTAGTGCACAAAAACTCATAATGGTGTAATCCATATGCCACTTTGACACAAACTATCACCTCTAAAGGGCCCTTTAATGGAAATGATCCTATACTAATGCATGCAATTAGATTGATTAAGGTGGGATATAGAAGAGATTTGGTGAAGATATCTACTTGTTGATCTACTAAAGGAACAAAGATTGGCACAAGCTGTCCTTGAGCATAAGGTTGTGAAATTTAGTGCATCCAAATATCCATGTGTTTTGTCTTCTGATGATTCATTGGATTATGAATAAGATCAATGGTACTTTGATTGTCACAAAGGTGGAATGAGTTTGTGGAGAATTACCAAGTTGATCAAACATCATCTGTATCCAGGGAAGATGATTCCCAACATGAACTTCACTAGCATAGTTGTCGTTAGTGGAGAAGAGAATAAAAAATTGTTTCTTCTTAGAACACTAACAAATTGGTCTAGATCCAAGAGAAAACAAGTAGCCCAAGGTAGATATTATTTCATCAAGATCACTAACCTAGTGGGCATTGAAAAATCCAGGGAGGCATATATGAGTACGACCGGGCATGGATGGTACTCGGTTCTCCATGTTTTCAATGGCCGCCGAGGGGGCACCAAACATCGCAAGATGTGTGGTGCTCTTCCATATTTTGGACCCTATCTCCGGTTGAACCGATTTCAGGGTGGGAAAGTCATTAAAAAGAAAATATAACTCTTCCCAGGCCCCTGATGACATTTCCAGATTTCCTAACATTGTCGTCCACCACCATGTCTTGATTCGAGAATATTAACCCAATTCTCTTTCGATGTTCATGCAGAGTGCACCCTTATACAAGGATTCCCCATCTCTTAGGATCAACTAACCCATGTCCAAGTGATGTTCACATGGAATATTTCCCCACTTCACTCTTCAAAGTTCTCATTTGAATATTTGCTACTACCACCAAGATCTGCACCAGGGGCACTTGTTGATATCATGAAAAAAAACTATATATTATATAATATATTAATATAACATATAATATATTATATAAAATATGACATATAATATAAAAAATATTTATAAAATGAAAATATTTTATATATTGTAAACATATATATGTTATATGTATGTTACATATATAACATATATATTCTCCATTCGAACAAAATCCAACCCCTAACCCCATTCGCATTCGCATTCACATTCATCCCATTTGAATTCAAAATCGACCCCATTCGAATTCATCCTGACCCTGTTCGGCCAACCCCATTCACATTCTAAATCGACCCCATCCCATTCGAATTCGAACTCGACCCCATCCCATTCACATTCAAACTCGACCCCATTCACATTCGAACTCGACCCCATTCACATTCATCCCAACCCCATTCACATTCATCCTGACCCTTACATCCATTGCCAAACAAAATCCTCGACCCTGTATCCCCTACCAAACGATCCACAAAGGCAGATAGAGACCCCACCTAGCTACCAAATGACAAAGAGATAGACTCCACAAAGACGTGGCCTACCATAGAGATGCGGCCTGTAACAAGAGATGCGGTGACCCCACCAAGGAGCCATAGAGACAAAGAGTGACAAAGAAGCGAACTAGACCAACAATGACTTCCATTCCGGTAAATTTTCCTCACTTTGTCCTTTTCAAAATTTTCATTTTGAAAAGTCTAGGGCACACATGCATCATCGTTTGAATGATATATTCTATATATTCGATCTAGGGCACCATGTTTGAATTAGATATTCTGCAGATTTGAGTTAAGGCATATTCGAATTTGAACTTTTGTTCCTAGGGTTTTCTTGGTCACAATGTTATCAGAGGGATAACATGAAATCTATGCCAACCATCTAAAACACTTCAAGAATCCATCTAAAATACCATCACTGCAAATTGGGCAGTCAAACAGTGTGAAATATCCTACTGTCCAAGTGTTTGTCAAAAGTCCACACTCAAGAATTCATATAAAATTTCTACAACAATGAGTAAATTCATAACAACCTCTATAAACATTTCAGTGGCAAATTGTTTGATGAAAGGCCAACACAGTAAAACCAAGAAAAAGACCAAAAATAATTGAGTGGGAATTTTACAATTTTAAATGCACACAAAGCTCTTCATTAATACATTTCTCATTTAGAAAATAAGGATCGGTATCCAGATTGGCCATTCCTCATAGCATTATTTCCCATTTGTCCTTTTTGGATGGATTGAGTCAAAGTAATTAAAAAATTTGTCATTTTTTGGATGGAGTGAGTCAAGGTAATGGACAACAACAACAGCATCACTTATCCCATTGTCAATAACTCACACCCATGCCTTAGCCTTTACAATTTTTTAGCCATCGATGGGTTACGAATCAATAACAACTCTCGTATTTGTTACTTAACAATGTACTTTACTCTCAATTGCTCGCTCCTTTTTGACATGTATAGGCCACCTTTACCTTTCGACCATTTCTTCTCCTTGGGTCGAGGAATCACATCCTCCACCTTAGCCACCTCGGTTCCCTCTTCCCTAGTTGTGACCTCCATTTGTATTGTCAGTATTTGAGATGGAGGTCCTAAGGTGCTAAGTATGTAATGGTGGGGTTAGTTGTTAAGATGATGGGGAGGTAGGGTTTAAGGGAATGTGTTTCACCTTATTTTTTATACTAAATGCAAAAAACATTCATCATAACATCTTCATGAATGATGCCCATGCAACCAAATGCAACCATCCAACCAAATGCAACCATCCAACCAAATGCAAGAAGTGACCCAATGAAACCATCTTAGCCCCTCAAAAGTACAATTTCCCTTTCCCATGTGCTTATTTATTGTGAAAAGCAGAGAAACATCAAAGTCTGAATGCTTGTATGTTGGAATATCTATCATTGTTGGCATAAATAGTAAATTGAGTATCTATGAATGAAACATTCCATCAGGTGGATGCAACAATGGAAATGATATGCTACAACATATGTCTATCCACTCTTGAAGAGGGTTTTTGTAAACTCTATCATACCACATAATTTCCTCGTGCCTTCCGAGAATTTATGTCTTGTTACCATCACATTGTTGTTCATATACATATAGCTTCAAATTTGTCTTTGATCCCAGAGTAAAAGGTTGAAACTTTAGCACACAAATGATGTAATTTGTAATCTTTCCTTGGTCACACGGGTTGTAAGCAAATGTCACATTTTCAACTTCAAATCTTGCCAGAATCCTTGTGATTTTTCCTGTAGCATAAAGGACACATTCAGAACATTCATCCTCAAAGGCTAACCCTACATTTTCCAACATTCCATCAATCTGATGTCTCCTAAGAATGCTAGACAATACTTCATCTAATATTAATTTGACACTGAAGTTCCTGGTCGCCAGATCTTGGTGTTGTGTTAAATCATTAGAAAATGATGAACATTTTCTAAGTTCAGGGTGGCATAATCAGACTTTTCAGGAAAACAATCCTTCCACAATAGCTCTAGGATGTCTCCATGCATGAATTGTTGTCCACGGGAGGATTTGAAACTATTTAGTATATTGTTCTTAGAAATCTCCTGAGTATTTATATCATTGTATTACCGATGCATCTTCTTTGTTTGTTGACCCTCCAAGTCTTGTTTTCCAAACTTTGAAACGATGATGGGAATATAGGGTATACCTGCTAGAATACATCATGAACAAAAGATAAGGAATCCTTCTAAATGAATCAAATTGATGCCATATGAGGTTCAAGTGTCCAAGGTAAGTTCTTACCAAGGCATTTAAAGGTATAAACTTAAAGGTGTGCCTCCTTGTTAAAAACCTTGAATCTTTGAAGATTGAGACACAAGAGTGCAATGTTGCCTTCTCCTTGTTTAACCYTGAATAACATGTCATCACCTACCATTTMTACTTGTGAATCCACATTGTAGCTATCCAACATTATTCCATTATTCCATGCCTACAATATTGTTCACTACCATGTTGGAGATGCATATTTACCATTCGAGACTTCTCATAGCCCAATTTTTCATGTAGAGGACCATCATTTGAATAGGGAATTAGAAGTTCAAATTTGATATCCCTCGCTTCTTCATTCTCGTGTGTGATGACAAATGGTTTGATCCAGCCTCACGCGTCCTTCTTAAGATGGAGTTGATCTAGCCTGAGGATATACATTCCGTGATAGGCCATACTTACCTTGTTAATGTGCTCCTAAAAGATCGGATTGCATATACAAGGAGAAACACAATCATTTACACCATCGTGTACCTCACCATCCTGCTGGTAAAATTTACTCCATGGTAGGCAACACACATAGGTTTGATGACCATTTCACTGTAGGCTTGATGACCATTTCATTGCATTAAACATCATCTAGCATAATCAAGAAAAAATTCTTCAACATCGGGAAAGTGTTCCAGCTCCATGATATCAACCCCAGGGAGTTAGGAATCTAGAAATAATGGGTTGTCCTCATGAGGATTCGTTTAGATCATATTACCACCATAAAATTCAAAGGGGCATCAAACCATAGTTATTCAATCTCAAGCACGTGCTCAAAATTTGATTTGATTAGATCACCAGAAACATGGCCACCCTCTTCCTCATACTTGTCATGTAATTGTTCTTCTAGTGCAACAATGGCATCTTCATATGACAGGGGCCCAAATCCTTTGGTAGAAGTGGGGCTCTTTGTAGGGATGGAGGTGACTAGGGGTTTCTCCCCTACTACATGATGCTCTGACAACTCTTTAGATAAGACGATGGGTTGATAATCACTTTGAAGGTATTTCTTTTCTACAACATAGACCAATAATTTATTGCCTTATACCTTTCAACCAACTTATTGAAAAGCATATCCATGGGATTATTTGATAGGATTACAAAGTGTCATCAAGTTTCTTCCTTCTTTCCATGGAATGTTGAAGAAAAAAATCCTCGTCGTAGAATTCTTCAAGAGCCTACTCACAATCACAAAATCCTGCAAAAGGATTTGATGAAACTTGAAATTGAAAACACAACCCATGGACAATCTTTACGAAACCATTAATGTGTTACAATTTCTCTCAATGTACAAACGAACAATTTCATCATAATATCCTTATGAATAAATTTTAGGTCTGCCATAAAATCCCTAGTCGTGACCTCCATTTGTATTGTCAGTATCTGAGAAGGAGGTCCTAAGGTGCTAAGTATGTAATGGTGGGGTCATTTGTTAAGATGATGGGCAGGTATGGTTTAAGGGAATGTGTTTCACCTTATTTTTTATACTAAATGCAAAAAAAATTCATCATAACATCTTCATGAATGATGCCCATGCAACCAAATGCACGCGGAATATGTGTCACTTATCATGCAACATGGATTAGGTAGATACCCTATATTACCACCACTTCCCTTGCCACCCTTCCTTTTTTAATTCCACAGGTTTATCATGCAATATGGTTTAGCATGTGTTTTTGTTATTGTCGAGATTTGGTGGTCCGTGCTTTTCATGGTGTAGCCTAGAATTTGGTGGGTGGTGTGTTCTTGTCATGGGTTTTTTAGATGTATTATCAACTATGATATATGGTTGTGGTTATCTTGGTTGTTGTGGTGCACTATGGAGTTTCCTATATTTGGTCTCTAATATGGTGATTGATCGTGGTTTTCTTAGATATCGTGGTGTACTGTAGAATTTAGTGGGCCATGAATTGTGCTCATTGTGGCATAGCCTAAAATTTTGTGGGTCCTCTATGTTTCCCATGGGTTTCATGGTTATGGTCTTGATTATGGTTTTTTGTTGTGGTTGTCTTGGTGATCATGGTGCACTCTAGAATTTGGTTGTTGTTCCATGTTTTTCATTCCTCTCTTGGGTTTGGTCTCGATTATGGTGTTTTATAGTGGTTTTCGATGTGTGGTAAAACATTTCATGGAGGAAGGTTGTTTTTCCATAGGATTGTGGGTAGTTTCATTGCTACCTCTTGCATACACTGATAGATTGGTTGGAATTGTTGATATTTGGCATATAGAAAGGGATGCGTTTTTCTTGTGACAGTGTTCTTCAAATTTGATTTTTCCATACGTGTTTTTTTTTCGAGTTGGTCTTTAGCACATAGAAAAGTATGTGTTTTCCTTGTTAACATGTTTTTTGGTTTGGATCTATCCTTGTGTGTTTTGTTTTTGTATGTGATATGGGTTTCATGTTGTTATGTCCCATGTTCAACCCTAGGTTTATTTGATTCCTACAAAACTATTATTGTTTCCCTATAGTATTGGGGTTTAGGATGGCCTTGTGGGAGTTGACAATGCAACACATGGGGGTTTGCAAAAATTAGAGGCGTTTTGTGTCATGTGGTTCCTCTTCCTTGAGTAGAGGGTGCCTAGTTGGGTTATCCTAGTCTAGTATTTATATTTTTCTATACCATTTCTAGAAGTTATGGCATTTCTCAAGTTCAAGTGAGAATTTTTTGCTTAGGTTCATTTTGCACAAATCCAACAAACAACAACCTTAATACTATTTTTTTCTTAGATCCATATGATAAATTTTTCATGTCCTCAGTGCTTTAACATTTTTAATATGTCCTTAATATGTCCAAAATCAAGAGGGATATCACATTAAATTAGGCGGTTGACCACTAATATTGGTAATTGCACCCTAGTCTAATTGTGCATCCAAAACTAAAGATATAATTTTTTTATTTAGAATTGTGAATATGATGATGGACTACTAACTAACAACATGTGCACATGAAACTGAAGGTACAACCAAACAGGTACCTGTCAGATATTTATTCATCGAGTGAGGAAATCTTAGGACAAATAGAGGTTGGAAATGCGACTGCATCTAGTAGATATGATAAGCAAATAAGGACCAGAGGTGAAAAAGTCAGAATACAATTTTGTAGACGCATGAATTTTTTTTTTGCCGAAGGAGGATCATGCACTTATGATGATGAGAACATATGAGACATAGATGTTCCACTCAGGTATACGAATCTGGTGAAGCAATGGGTACCTAAGGAACTACCTCCTATAGATGTCGACTTCGTTGTCAACAATAGGACATATCACATTGCACCATCCTCCCTGCATGGCTTGGGGCTATTTTCCATGGATGGAATAATTGTAAAATACAATATAGTAACTGAATTGATGGACTATGTCAGACCATGTTACAATTATAACGATTGGCTGCGGCTGGTCCGGTACATGCAAAGTATGCAGAGATATGCACTCGCTGCAAATTATATACAACTAATAAACAAGGATAAAAATAATGTAGTGACTGTCTATATTGATGGAAGGCCTAAAGCTTCCAACAATTATCGTAGGGTTTATAAACAACACATGACTCGGGACAACAAACAAACAACCGAATTGCATATATGAGGGACGTGAAGATAATCGGGTAGTCCTCTGTGCAATAAAAAGGATAGCTCACGGGGAAGAGTTATTAGTGGATTACCATTTGAATCAAACATTGACTAATAGTGTGCAAGTTCTTATGCAACACCTCTTTAAGACACCTCTACTTATTGCATTATATTTTTTTATTATCTTTAACATTGCTGCAAATATTATCTTTAACATTGTTTTTTTGTTATCATTAACAATTTTTAAAATATTTGGGGGTTCTAATTATATTATAATGTGGTAGGATGAACGTGGAAAAGGGCCAGCCACAGAACATGTAAATGATTATCAATTTCCACTTTCATTTTACGTTGTTTTTATTATTTGCTTATATAATTTTATTGAAATAACATTGTTTTTGCTGAAATTATATGTAGTCAACAGGCCATGTGGATCATGATTTCGTCGATGAGGAGGGGTTTTATTATTGCGTTGATCCGATGCTCTTATTAAAAAAAAAGATCATTAAATCTAACAAGAAACTTGTTAGCTTGTTAGATCGTCCAGAACAAACTCTCGACATCAAAGAAAAGATCAAGCTCCTTATGTCACAACTTAACACATATAAGGTAATAACCATAATTTATTATTTTTTTTAATGCACTCATATGTTCAATTATGATACTTTGTTCTTTAACTTTTACATTATCTCAAGAAAAAACATTTTCTTTTTTATAAAGGAATATTTGGAGCCTGTTCAACTTGGTATTGGTAGTAGTGGCGCTACAGAGACAGTGTTGGTAGTCCTGATGTGGGTGGTCATACAACTGCTAGAGCACTATTTACTTCTCCATCTTCCACACCTCATTTAGATAGGATCCATGACACACACCGACATGCATCCACACCTCATTTAGATAGGAGCCATGACACACACCGACATGCATCCACACCTCGATTAGAGTCTAGAGATGGTGAAAGAGATGAGGATAATAGTGATGTGGTTGAGATGGTTGCATTTCCTAGAGCTAGACGTGTGGCAAGCACGGGGACCCTTCTGTGCACATTTTTGGTCGACGATAATGGACTTCCATTAAAACAATCAAGACTCCTAGGTAGTTTTAATTCATATTTTAGTCATTTAATGTTGTCCTCATACAAAAATAATCTAGATTATTAATTTTAAATTAATGATCATATCTTTTTGTGTGTAGGAAACAACATTTTTTATAGGCATGTAGAGAGTAAGGCCTTGTCTATTTTTGGGGAAACCTTACGCATGAGGTGGAATTTCTAGAATTCCAACCTCAAAAAGGAACTTATGGATTATCTTGAAGGCCTCTTTGGTGTAGACAAGTTCAATACAAAAGCAGTCACATCTGTAGCGGGTGAATATTTAAAATATACGTGGGATGTTTATAGATGAAGCTTGGCAAGAAATCCTAGGCATGAGCATCCTCCCTCAATTCTAGAGAGGGAGTGGAAGGCGATCATTGATCATGCAAAAAAGAATATTTTGAAAAAATCAGGAGAACAAATAGCTGGTACACCAAGGTAAATTACAATTTTTTTAGTTCAATACTAGCTTTATTTTTCTTTAGATCTAAATAAAAGTGTGGTTATATATAATATACTTGAAAATTTTGATGATAGGTTGCCTGACACTTCGAAGGCAACCAAAGCAAGGATTTCCAAACATGGCCAACACAAGCTAGGCCAGGGAGGCCACTCGAGGTTACAGTAACGAATCCTAAGTACCCAAACATATGAAGAATATTATTTGTATCACCTTACAACTTTAAGTTAATTGTAGCCAAAAACATTAAAAACCATACCCTTATGCAATGYAGGGCGACGACTTCAGAACTAAAACCAAAGAGGAAGACCTCCAACTTGGTTACACGTATGGTTATAAAGCCATGGTTGATCGTAGGAAAATCATGGGGMAGACCCCAAGATCCAATTTGCAGGATACGATAAATAAAAATCAGTCCACATTAACCTTTCGTTACTTATAAAATATGTAAATGTTTGATATCGTCTATAATTTAATGTCTTACTTTGTTTTAATCAGGGGAGCAACACTATCAAYGAAACCATTATTACTGGACAAAAGAGTGTTGATAGTGAAACACAGCCAGAAGATCACGGTGCTCCCCAACAACCCCATCCCAGTGAGGTGCAGCCCCAAGATGTTCCTGTTATTGAGGCCCACGATGGTAAAATGTTTATATATTAATCATATACTTAATAATTTTGTACTTACAAATTTTGTGCTTATAAATTTTGACGTTTCAATGGAAGAGAATGTCATAGATGATCCTCCTCGACCTGAAGATCAGGTGAGCAGGCTAGAAGCCATTCCAACAGTGCCGACTAGAGGACTAGGTAAATAATTACATTGCAGAGTTTTTTTTAATATTAATGAACTACTTCAATGATATTTAAAAATTGGCCATATAAATTTAATATTTTTTATTTTTTTAGGTGATGGCCCTTCACAGTAGCATCCACATCGTGGGTATGAGACTAGACATACTCGGTGTGAAAGGACTAAAACAACATCAACTGCTGAAAAGCACCCAGGAAACGAAGACATGGACATGGATGATTTGCTTAAGAACTGGAAAGCACAAAAGAAGACTAAAAGAAATTCATGATGTCATGTAATAATTTTATAAGACATTTAGATGTACATTGTATAGCTGATAATACACACAAGGATATTTCTATGGCTTGCATATATTTGTGAATGTAATTTTGTATACACTTAATGATAATTTCAGCTTCTCTTAATGATGCAACTTCCAAAATCTTATGACATGATATATGCAACTTTGAAAGTCTTGTGACATGTTTCATTGTGTCTCACATGACAAAGAGAATTACCATTCTTTTCATTGTGTCATGGTCATGGTGTTGCTACTAAACATTGCCTCAAAGGCTACTTATTCATTCCTCTATGATATGTACAATGATGTTGAACCTTCCACAAATCATTGCGAGTAGAAAAATAAGCCAAGGATAGGAACCCAAGGATTTCAATGTTAAGGTCTTGTGATTCCACAAGGTGGGATACAAAGAGGAATTGTTTCCATGCATAAACATGCTAAATAGATTGATTGAGAATGCAGATGTAACAAATTGAACATTGAAATCATAGAGTGACGACATAATCGAGCAATATGGCTGGTCATAGATGTTTAGCTATTATTCAGTCATTTAAAATTTTAATGTCTTTGAAAAATGCATGTTTGAAGGGTGGTCACCTCCATGATCCAAAACGGATTTCCGAAAAGGTGTAAATCATTTTCTTCTCTTGCGTCATGAAATTTTCCTTCATTTCCTTGTATACTTAAATTCAAAATCGAATAAAAAAATGACACATAGCATGCATAACACAATTTTTTTATGACTGGGATTAATAGTAATATTGCATATTCATAAACAAAAAAATGAGACTTATCTTTTAACAAAAATTGGTCCAAGAGATTGGTCATGTAAGAGAAAATTTCCATTGAACCACAACCATCTAGTGTAGATACCACCACCAACCTAGGCTATGAGGCCACCATGGTCAAAAAACCAAGCAATAATATTCTATATTTCTCATCCCAACCTTTCTACTCACATTCTTACTTAACCTTCTCAACACAAAGCATTACAAGAATTTGATTCATCCTGTGATAGATAAGGAACTCTCTTCCACTACAACATGCAACATAAGGAATATATTAACTTTATGTACTTCATGGTCCCTTAGATATATTATTCTCTCTAGTTCTCTTTAGTGTGGATAGAAAGAGCTTGATCTATTCTATTCTTTCTAAGAATTTTCTAAAAGAACTATATTTGTCTCTCAAGGATATAAAGAGTATATAATGGATAGTGGATGATGAATTGTTATCTTCCCTATCCTATATGCTCACCTACAACCACTATATTTCATCCAAAGTCTACAATTTTCTTCTTCTTTATGTTGATTTTGGTTAATTTCCAAATTTGTATGGGTTGGAAATGGAGAATAAAACATGAAATATGTAGAGAATTAATGTTAGAGTG
This sequence comes from Picea mariana, assembly GCA_032191745.1. Lineage (NCBI taxonomy): Eukaryota > Viridiplantae > Streptophyta > Pinopsida > Pinales > Pinaceae > Picea > Picea mariana. The sequence goes on from JASDQU010308762.1 coordinate 165,912, forward strand.
CTTCCCACAATGTTAGAGTCAATGACAATGATATCATTGGTGGAAATGATGGATGACATTACCTATAACTAATGGAATGTAGGACTCTTACACTTCCCATGACATGAATATTGTACTCAACCCATGCTCCCATTATTATGTGAAAAGACTTTCCCCACCAACATCGTACACAGATTCAAGGATTGGTTGATTAGTCAAAGAAGGTATATGGCTTCATTTAAGGCACATTGTAGAAGAATATGAGTTCTGAGAATGACCTTGGAGATAGAGGATTTATTTTCCCATAGGCCCCCTTTCATATTCCCCTATAGTGGAATCATAGTGCCTCTCATGCCTTCATGTGTTTTCTATGGTGGGTTGCATCACCATACATTGAAGCACTTTGAAGGCCTAACTAATATTTAACTATTTGAGTGAAGGTCAATTGATTTGTGTTAGAGTCTTAGGATTGCATTTTGTATTTGTAAAACACACCATGTGAAATTCTTACATCAAAGCCATACATTGTCATTGACCTATTGAAATAAGTATTATCAAATAGTTGTTGTACCACCCGAGCACATATTTTAGTTTAGAGACATTTTCTTTGAGTATTTCATCTTCTATATTGCATTATTTATTTTATATGTAACCTTGTAGGTTAGAATATTTAAGAAATTTTAAACTATAGTGAACTCCATATCATCCAACCATTTCCTTAGGCTTCATGGCCTCCCTCCATTCTTATGAGAACTTCAAGCCTTAGCAATTCTCTTGAACCTCTTGTATGGTAGACGATGCACTAGATACATATGGTTAAGATGGATTTTGATTATGCATGGGGTGCTCAAGCATGGGATGATATTTTATTAGGTAGACTTCATATCTAATCTTCTTGCACAATGTATTCCAAAGGCTAAAAATCCCTTAGATAGTGGTGCACTTGAGTTTTACATGGCGTCTTATCTTATGTATTGGGTATGTGTGAGCTAAGAGTTCTCTTGTTTCAAGCCCACCTAGTAGCCTTCCTTTGCACTTGTACATGGTTATTTCCTCATAGATGTTTAGCTATTATTCAGTAATTTAACCTTTTAATGTCTTTGAAAAATGAAGGTTTGAAGGGTGGTCACTTCCACGATCCAAAACACATTTCCAAAAAAGGTGTAAATCATTTTATTCTCTTCCTTCATGAAATTTTCCTTCATTTCCTTGTATACTTAAATTCAAAGTTGGAAAACAAAATGACACATAGCATGCATAACACATAATTGTTTTATGACTGGGAGTAATAGTAATTTTGCATATTCATAAACAAAAAAATGAGACTTATCTTTTAACAAAAATTGGTCCAAGAGATTGGTCATGTAAGAGAAAATTTCCATTGAACCACAACCATCTAGAGTAGATAACACCACCATCCTAGGCTATGAGGCCACCATGGTGAAAAAACCAAGCAATAAGATTCTATATTTCTCATCCCAACCTTTCTACTCACATTCTTACCTAACCTTCTCAACACAAAGCATTACAAGAATCTGATTCATCCTGCGATAGATAAGGAACTCTCTTCCACTACAACATGCAACATAAGGA
>JASDQU010308762.1:177330-196192 GCA_032191745.1 Picea mariana
TTATTTTTCCTAGATTTCCCTCTTTTTTTAGTGCTCCCTCTATAGTGTTTTGGATGCCTAACTCCTTCTCTCTGTTTACAATCGATTCTCTTTTGTTTCTATGAGATTTTATTCCTAGTTTTTTTGTTATAGATAATTGGGTGATCTCTAGGTCCGTGTCACTATCATAAGTTTCCTATCTTTCATCTTCTGAAAAAATAGGGAGCTCTGGGGAAGATTTAGAGGAGATTTTGCTGTGGTTTCCCCACTTGTTATCCAGATTTATTTTTCTTTTCCTTTTCTGTTTTTCTGTTCTATTTCTTCTTGTCTTTTTTTTTTCCATTTTCTTCCTGGTGGTCCTTGAGGTCTTCCGTGTTACCTTCTGTTGGAATTCCATCATACCGATTGTGGCTTGATTCTCCTTTATGGGGGGAGCTTGGGGGCCTTTCTCTCGAGCCTGAATATTTTTCTCCTTGTCCTTGTGGAGGGTTCATGGATGTTTTACCAGCATTTTTTTTCCTTTTTGGCTATTGTCATTGATCTCGTTTCAGATCTTTCTCCTGGGTTTCCTTAGCTCGAGGGATTTTTTTTGAAAATTTTCCATATTCATGGCATGCTTTACATTTGAATGGAATTTGCTTGTAATCTACATGTTGAACATAAGACCAGTTATCCAGATTCAACTGGATTTCTTCTTGGAGACCTTTTTCTAGATCCACCTCGACACAAAGTCTGGAACAAGCTTGAATCCCTTATTTTGGTCCAGCACGATCGATATATTTCCCCAGTGAGTTCTCGATATTTCTTAGGGTTTCATCATTCCAATAGTATAGAGGAAGGAATTACAAGCTTACCCAGACATGGACTGCTGAAGGGATATCATTTTCTAGGATGAAGTCTGGGGTCCATTTATTAAGAAACATTCCTCCCGCACCCATGAAATATGGGCCGCTTCATAAAATCAGATCCCTATCCTCTTTTTTTTTTTCGAATAAAAAAGCGAAGAAGCCCTTACTGCAAAAGGCCACAAACATCTGTCCCTGGATAAATTTTTTCCATTTCAGTTCCAGCCAGTGATGCATGGATTTGGGGGAAGGCCACGGTCTCGTGAAATTCCCTATCAATCCATTGTCAACCAGTCTAAGAGCTAGTAAGTGAGATGAAGAAAGATGCATAGCCACCTTAGGGATTTCTTCTGTTTTTTTTATGAATCGGGATGGAGATGCTTTGTGGACCTTTGCATAGGAGGAGATCAAGGGGACTGGATATCCATGGATGAGGATCCAGGGGGGGGATACCCCCCCTCAGAAGGGGCCATGATCATTCTACACGAGAATGCGTGGGAGGATCCACATGAAGCTCGGGAACCGTAGCACACACATTTCCGAATTATTGTAAAAACATTCCTTGCCAATATTACCATAGACTAGTCATTATTTTCGAACCCACCATATTGAATGGAACAATGTAAAATATTTATTATGGCTCTATGAAAAATAAATAAATAACAAAACTCAAGCAAAATCAAACCCACCATATTGAATGCAATAATACAAACAATTTATTATAGCTCCATGAACACAATAAAAATCATAAAACATATTGGCACGTGTTATTTATCTACTTTGAAAGCTAAGAAAGTGGTGAATATCATTTGAAATTCCAAGAATACATGGTTGGTGGTATCCTCAATATTGAATTCAACGATGTAAACAATTTATTATGGCTCCATGAACACAATAAAATTCATAAAACATATTGGCACATGCTATTTCTCTACTTTGAAAGCTAAGTAAGTGATGACTAGCATTAGAAATTCCAAAAATGCATGGTTGGTGGTATCCTCAATGCAATTTTTTTCTCAAATAAAATTGATCCAAATGGATTTCGATGGCCACCCACCTATTCCACTGGCTCAAAATAGATTTTTCCACCTCGACAATTTTTTGACAGTTTTTTGGGTTCGAAACTTTCGGGGCCGTTTTGAGGCCCTAAATGACGTGTTTTGGGGATTTTATGCCCAGGTTTTTGCCATAGGCAGCTTCCTATGCTAGTCACATTGTGTTCTTCTCAGATATACCTTTCCAATGGTGTATTGAGTGCCCCAAGCAAAGATCGTATGCAAAAGTTATGCCCTCAGGAAGTTGACGTATCAACTACCCCCATTGAGGCCCGCAAACCTTTTGGATTTTCATCTTCCAGGGTTAGGGTTTTGGATTTTCCTTATGTTAATTGATATATATGGATTTTGGTGGCCACCCACCTATTCCATTGGCTCAAAATAGAGTTTTCCACCTTGACAAATTTTCAACAATTTTTCGGGTCCCAAACTTCTAGGCCGTTTTGAGGCCCTAAACAACATGTTTTGGGGATTTCGAGCCCAGGCACTTGCAATAAGCACTAGTCTAGGCCATTCAAAATGTTTTCTTCTTGGTTATACCTTTCCAATGGTGTATCGAGTGCCCCAAATAAATATCGTATGCAAAAGTTACACCCCCGAGAATTTGACGTATCAACTACCCTCATTAGGGTCTGCAAACCTTTTGGATTTTCATCTTCCGGGGTTAGGGTTTTGGGTTTTCCTTATGTTAAAAAGGCATTTGAAGCCTCATTTTAACAATCATATTCTTGCAAATGAGTTTAGCCATCACATCTCTTCTCATAGATAAGCTACCACCATTATAGCGAGTTCATTCACTTTGTATTTTACATTTCTATACATTTCACTCATTAATATAAATTGTGTATTACTGTATCTCCGTGTTTAAGTTGTGTATTACTATTATATTTTTCGATATCTGATATATATATTTACATTTATTTATTATATCTCCGCTCTCATTTTGTGTTGAAAATAATCCGGATCAGTGGTATCAAAGCAAGCTGCTCTTGATTGTTTTTCAGTGCATGTCCCTGACGAGGTCCGAGTACAGCAAGTTGGGTCTCGAGATTTTCTCTCTTGATGAAAAAATATCTTGCACACCCAAGAAACCCTCCATGGAGGAAGAAAAGAAAAATGATAGAGAAAAATATTCTATTAATTTKTTGCTTGAGCAAGCTCTCACGCGACAGAGGGACTGGATGATGGAGAATTTTTCCCACATCCTTCAACGCCTACCGATAACAACAGGAACATCTTCATCAAGCATCCACTTTGGAGGAACCTMTCCTTTCATGGCACAATTCAATTTTGATATTCCCATATTTGAAGATCAGATAGATGCGAATTCCCTAGAAAAATGGTTAAATTTGCTAGAAGGTTACTTCTCTATTCACAATTTTTCCAACAGGGAAAATATCACCTTCGCACTCAAGGCTCTCCCCCRTGCCAAACATTGGTGGGAAACTTATTGGGAGAAAATTTCCAGAGAGGAGTCTGGAATATATGGGGTCAAGCCCACTTGGGATTCTTTTGTGGATGCGGTCAAGGAACAATATTACCCTGTTGGTGTAAATTTTAATGAAAAAAATCAGCAAGCTGATATTATGTCATACACTTAGCAACCTAGAGATAAATGTCTTGCATGAACTTTGAAATGTATAAACCCGCATTCATAAATTTCCATAAGTAGAAATACACATTGCTAAGTAATTATGCAATGGAAATAAACACAATGAACAACATTCAATGACCAATGAATAACTAGAAAATTTAGGCAAATGCCAGGGAAAAACCCAATGTGGGGAAACCCAAAGAGAGAGAGATTCTATTAGCTTTAGGAAAGATTTATAAACAACCACAATACATTTTCTAGTAAGAGAAAAACCACTTACAACACAAAAATAGTCCCCCACAAATCTGCCTTGAAATTCATGCCATAGTCCGTACAGATGTATGGATTTGCTGAAAACAACACCGTGAGAAATGTGCCCACAACAAGTTTCTGTACCTTGTTGTCCATATGAACGACCTCCTTTTTAAAACCCATAAAATTTGTCTTGAAAAACACTTCAACACAAGAAATGCCTCTTTTGGATTTGTGCCTTAGCTCTCTTGGGAAATGTGCCATCTTGCTGCACACTTTCCTCTCCAAGCTCTCCTCAGAAATCTCTCTTTCTCTTTTTCTCTCAATGTGTCTTGCACACTACCCAATGCATTCTTTTATACATCTAAAAATGACATTTTCCCTCCAAAGTTTCTTTTCACCTTCCCCGATCATAAATCCAAAAGCCAAGATCTAATCTTTCCTTTTGCAAGATCAAGGGTCATGATTCATTCCTTTCAAAATGAATCACTTAAAATATGAAAGTACATTTCACTTTATTTTTTTTTTGACGAAAATGGTTATAGATTATATTAAGAAGGTGGACTAGCCACATATTCGATTACAAAAGGGCCTCGAATTTCTTCGGGCCTGCCTTTCTGAAAACATTCTACTTCTATAGCTATAGACTTGGAAATTGATCTAGTTTCTGTATGCCTTCTAAAGGTACTGGATTATTTACAGCAATGGCTTCTATACAAAATGCCATTTTGTTGGTCAGATCTTGCTGACAGACTGCTAGTGAGATGGATTAGTTCTTGGGGCCTTGATTCCAGTCACTGTTCAGCTGAGCCATCTTGGCTTCCAGCCGATCCATTCTTTCTTCGAATTCTTGTTGAGGATTTTTTAGTTCCTTATGCAGCTTGTCCAGCTCCTCCGAAAATCCAATCTTTGTAGTGATGATATCCACCTCAAGCTGCTCCATTCTTCGACCAGCTTATGAGTCCAAGTTCTCCAGGAAGTCCAGCTGATGCTGGAGCAATTGCTTCAGGTTTTCCAAAGCTTTATCCATATCCTTTAACCTCTCTTCCATGCTAGGCTTGCCTGTCGATGATGAAGCCATTTCTGGTCGTGCCTCTCCCTGCTTGCGTCTTGCCCTTCTCTGATGGTTGCTTCACGCTCTCTCTGTCCCTGGATAACTTACAGGAACGCCTTGAAACTGGATTGAGAGGGGAGAGTTCGCCCTTTATTTCTGCTTCACGCCTTCTCATCATTGCACTTAGATTTACAGGATTTGTGGGGGAAGGGCGCTCGGATCTCTTATCTCCCCCATATCTGAAGCGCCCTTCCTCATGGTACTGAGATATCTCCTTCGACCAACCAAAACCTCTGTCGCATACTGGTCTTATAGATTCCCTTGATTTCCAATCTGATGCCAAAGCTTGCATTTGAGTATATGAGAGAGCACGGGTTTGGGTTCAAGGGAGCTCCACGTTAGCTATCACTTCATTCACTGCCAGTACCCCCGGCTCTAGCAACGCACCTCTACTGGCTTCCTTGTCAGCCTCCCCATTGAGATCCATTAGCACATGAAAAAATTTATAATTTTTAAAATTCTTTAGAAGGAGGCGTATCCTGTCGAGAAGGTTATTTAGAATAATGCTTTGGGTCTTAGAATGGTTAATTATGGCCTGTATAATTATTCTAGAGTCACTGATTATTGTCAAGTCCTGGATTCTGAGTTTTTTTGCTTGGTGTAGTCCTTGCCAGAGAGCCAAGGCCTCGGATCTGTTGTTGGACTCTATTCCTAGGCCCAAAGCGAAGCGCGTTGATGTAGCCTCTGTGAGATTTTCAATTATCCCCCCTCCCCCAGCATGGCCTGGGTTTCCTTTCGAGGCCCCGTCAAAGAAGAGAATAGGTGTGTTTATTTCTCTTTTCCAAATGGAAAAATCCTGCTTTCTCTTCCTAATCTCCCAGTCTTCTTTGATTGGATCACATGCTTTTCGGGCCTCGAGACCTTGTATCTTGAAATGGCTTAGCCAATGCTCCTCTGCTTCTTCCAGCTTATGATTCTTGATTGTAGTACAGAGATAAGGAGATGATTCACCCAAGAGAGCTTGAATTTTGGTGACGACTATGGCTGCACTTCTTTGGCTATCTATGAAGATTCTATGGTTCCTTTCTAGCCAAAGGTTCCACAGGATAAACTTTGGAAGCATTCCCCACAGCAAGAAAGCTTGGGTTCTCCCCTTGAAAGCAAATGGATAAAAAGAGTCCCAGTGGAGAAGGAGGATTATTAAATCAGCAGGAAGATTGAGGGCAATTTGGGGGCCTGTTGCCATCATCCAGACTTCTTTTGAAAAGCCACAATTTAAGAGAAGATGGTCTGTGGTTTCTTCCGCATGAAGACAAAGGGGACACCTGAAGGGTCCTTCCCAACCACGTCTTCTGAGGTTCTCCCCTGTTTGGATACTCTTGTGTGCCAGGGTCCAAATGAAGAGGTAAATTTTTGGGAGAGAGTTGGACTGCCAGATTGCTTTCCAGAGTGTCGGATTAGGCATAGTAGTGGGGACACTGTTGAAGAGTTGGTAGCCTTCTGAGGTGGTGTAGGCCCGTGCATTCCTTCCCCATCCTCTTTTATATTTACCTTTCTTTTTTAGGGGGGCCTTCCCTTGAAGACATCTCTTGAGGGCGCACCAGTGACGGTCTAGAGCAGCTCGTTTGTTTGGCATTCCCCACCCTTGCCAGGTTTGAAGCCTGTCTGCCCCCCAAATTGAAATGTCGGAAAGTGTCACAATATTTTGATTGTCCATCTAGTTTTTGAGGCACAGTAGGTCCTGTCGGAGCTCTAGAGGTGGGTCTCCCATTATTGAGTCTATCCAGATTCTGATTTTCTTACCATTTTTTGGCACCCAAGTAAGGTGAGGGATGAAATGAGGAAGCGCCTTTTTGCAGAGCGCAAAGATAGGGGAGATTTTTGTTTCTTTGCAAGGAAACTCTAAGCTTCTGTCCCGTGGCCCCCAAAAATATTTCCTCCAAAGCGCGAGTTGACTCCAAGAAGGTTTGCTGGTGACCATCTTCTAGAGAAGCTTTGCCCCCAAGGCCAGATTTTGAACTCTGGTTTTTTTAAAAATTGAGTCCCCCTTCCAGGAAGGGCTTTGAAGTTTTTTCCCAGCTTATCAAGTGCAGTTTTCTTCTTGCCTGCCTTCCTCCTTCCCACAAGAAGAAATTTGAAAAGCTTTGATTCTTTGGGTGACTGTGGCAAGGGATAACAACAACGAGCTTTGGTNAAAATTGAGTCCCCCTTCCAGGAAGGGCTTTGAAGTTTTTTCCCAGCTTATCAAGTGCAGTTTTCTTCTTGCCTGCCTTCCTCCTTCCCACAAGAAGAAATTTGAAAAGATTTGATTCTTTGGGTGACTGTGGCAAGGGCTAACAACAACGAGCTTTGGTAGATAGGGATGCTGGACACCATAGATTTTATCAGAACTGCCTTCCCTGCTAAATTTAACTGATTCACCCCCCATGAGGAAAATTTATTCTTTAGTTTTTCTACCAGATGGTTCCAGTGAGAGGCTCTAGGGGAATTTTTAAAAATAGGGATTCCCAGGTATTTAAAGGCCTCCCAATTAGTATGCCCTTCCATCCCTAAAACTCTTGTTATTCCCAGCATTTCATTTGCGAGATATTCCATCCATAGATGTTACTCTTGGCCTGGCTTATTTCACTTCCGGAGGCTGCTGCATAAGCGTCCAGTTCTTCCTTAAACTTTTTCGCTATTATTGGACTTGCGCCTCCCAATAGCAGTGTATCATCCGTGAATTGTGCATGGTTTATGTCTTTCACCCCTTGCACTATTCTTAGTCCCTGGAGATTTTTGTGAACTTGGGAGTTTCCCAGCTGGTAGCTTAGGACTGATGCTTGAATTGCATAGAGTAGGGGCGAGAGGGGGCACCCTTGTCTTAATCCCCTAGAGGCTTTGAAGAAGTTTGTTACCTTCCCATTCACCAATGGGGCTATCCATGGTGATCCGATGCAGGCTTTTATCCAATTTACAAATTTCGAATCAAAACCAAACTTCCTCATGACTTCAAATAAAAATTCATGTCTGACTCTATCAAAGGCATTAGCGAGGTCCAGTTTAATAACCATACCTTTTTCTTTCCTTCAGACACTGGAGTGGATAGCCTCTTGAACCAGGATGATGTTATCGGCAATATGCCTTCCTTTGACAAAGCTGCCTTGGTTTTCAGGAACGATGAGAGGGAGGAGTGACTTGAGTCAATTGGCTATGACCTTGGCAAGGATTTTATAGCTTGTGTTGCATAGGGAGATTGGCCTGAAGCGATTGAAGGAAATTTCTCCTTTTTCTTTCGGGATGAGTGACAGGAAGGATGAATTGGTGCTTCCCCGTAGCTTTCTGCTCTGCTGTGATTTCTTTTTCATTTTGGTTAGATCCTTTTTGATTATATTCCAGCACTGCTGATAGAATCTGGTAGTGAACCCATCCGACCCAGGGGCCTTGTCTGGGTTCATCTGATCAAGGGCCTCCTTTATCTCTTGCTGCTTTACCTCCCTTGTCAACTTGCTGTTGGTATCCTCATTTATGAGCCGAGGGATGACAGTGAATGGATACCTCTGCTGGTCCATTTATGGTCCTTGTGGTTCTATATAGAGTGCCTCAAAAGCTTCATAGGCTGCTTGTTTTATGCCCTCTGGATCTGCAATTGTTTTATTCTGGACTTGAACTTCTGTAACTGCCTTGTATTGTTTCCTTGCTTCCGCTTGTTTGTGAAAATAGCTTGTGTTTCAGTCTCCCTCTTTCAGCCATAGGCTTCTTGATTTTTGCCTCCAGTAGCCTTCCTCTGCTCTACAGGATTTGTGTCATTGCCTTTGAAGGCTGTCCTCCTGTTGCAAGGTTTTTGGTGTGACCTCCTGATGTTCCATTTCCAGCTGGTGGCTTTCGAGCTGGGCTTGGGCTGATATGCACACAGCTATTGGGCTTGGCTGGCTCTTTGCCCAAAGCTTTAGGGCTCTTTTTAGTCTTCTAATTTTTTCCTCCCATACATAAAAGGCTGAGCCTTGAACAGTGTTGGCCCAAGTTTTAGAAACTAGATCCAGGAAGTCTTTGTCTTGTATCCAAGTTGGGCTAAATTTGAAAGGGATGGGCCCTCTGACTTGGTCTTTTTTAATTTCTAGTCGAATTGGATTGTGATCAGATACACTGTGGGGCATAATTTCTTCTTTTGCTGTGAGTCCTAGCAGCAGGAGGGAGCTTTGTACTAGGAATCTGTCCAGTCTGGCTGCTATGTGCCCAGGCACGATCCTCTTATTGGTCCACGTGTAAAGTCCCTTGGCTGGTTTGATGTCTAGAAGGTCCCAGGCTGAGGCTAAGTCCTCTACCCATTCTCTAGCTGGGTCTCTCACTATGGAACCCCCTCTCTTTTCTTCCTGAGCTAAAGTTACATTTAGATCCCCACCAAGAATGATATTGTTGAGATTATTTTACTTGAGGTAGTCCTGTAAGGACTCCCAACAATGTTTTTTTCCCCCAAATGTTGCGGAACATAGATATTAAAGACACTCACCTAGTAACTTGAGTCTTTATGAAGGAATGTGGTGTGAATCCAGTGCATGCATGTGTCAGAGCTGAGTAGGTCTATTTTGGAGGCGTTCCACTATGTGCAGAGTCCTCCTGAGGAGCCTCTGGCATTTCCATCTATTTCGAGGCTTCCTTTCCATACATTCAGCAAGGTTTTAAGTGCGTCTTGCTGGCTCATTTTGGTCTCTTGGATCAGTAGGATGTTTTCTTTCGAGGCTTTGATAATATCCTTGAGCGCTTCTTCCTTCCTTTTGCTGCCCATTCCTCTACAGTTCCAGGAGGTTATGATCATTATAAACCTTGAGGGGAGGGATGGCCTCCTTGGGAGGCTTTGGCTTGCTTCCTTGTTTGGCGAACGCTAATCAGCTGCTTGATGGTGGGTTGTGACCCGTTGAGGATGTCTTTATAGGTTTCCTGGTCCCTTTCAGCTTTTTTTGTTTTCCTGCCTCTTCCTGTTTTCTTTGGGGTGACCCAAACTTCATTTGCCTTGTCTGAGTCACTGCCTATGGAGATCTCCCCTTCCTCTATGTTCTGACTGCCTTCCAACCTTTGGGGGGAGTTATTTTGCGCCCCTTCTTCTTCTGCTGGCTGGTTTCCTTTGTCTTTGAAATTTTGGTTTCCTTTTTCTCCCTCTTGTGCGTCTTTACTTGGATCTGGCTCCCCTTCATCAACTTCTTTAGCCAGGATACTGAAGCTATTCTCAGTTTCCTTGGTCCCTGAGGTTTTGGCGTACGATGGGACTGTATGTTCATTTCTTTGTCCCTTCGCTTTGGATTTCCCCTTCCGGGCCTGTTGCCAGCCTTCTTCCCCTACTTTCTCTGTGGGGGGGTTCTTTGGGCAGTTCCTTTGGAAGTGACCGTATTCGTGACAACCTATGCACTTGAACGGGAGCTGTTCGTAATCCATCTTTTGGAAGTGGTGCCAGTCATCGACTTTTAGTTTTATTGCTTCAGGTAGACCTACCTCCAGATCAACCTCTACACAGATCCGTGCACAGGAATACTGGTCTCTTGGCTCTGCTCGATCAATGTAGCATCCTAGACCATTCCCTATTGCCTGAAGCGAGGTGGGGTTCCAGCAATGAATCGGCAGATTAGGGAGCCTTACTCAGACTGGAACATCCTTGAGAACTTTTGAGGTAGGGTCAAAGCTTGGGGTCCATCAGTTTAAGTAGATTCCTTGGGTACCCATGAAGTATGGGCCATTTCTGAAGATCAGATCTCTATCCTCCTAAGAGATAAATTCAAAAATGAAGTATCCTCGCCCAACCGCATAGCACGTAACACTATTTGTGATCAACGGTCTCTAGTTTTGTTGTATTCAGTTGTCTGTGGATCTAGTTGAGGGCCAAAGACCCATGAACTGACCAACAAGTCTGCATTTAGAGAGGGATAGGGCTACTTTCATTGGAAGTTCGGGCGACAGATCAATCTCTGGAATAGCGTCTAGTTTCTTGACAAAGCTCGGGGGTGTTGCAGAGGTTGTCTTCTTGCTGCAAGCTGCAACCAGCTTTCAAAAGGAGGTGGATGGGGAAGGTGGGGGTGGTGGCTCCCCTCCTTGAGCTTCCATGGCAGCGCTCGAGAGAACCCTAGGCTTTTACCAGGGCGCGAGGTCAAGGGCGCGACATAAACTCCCCTTCTTCTTTTTCTTCTTTTTTAAGTACATTTCACTTTATTACATAAGTGCACTTTATGAAATAAAGTCACTTTAAAATTAGAAGGTACAATTTATTAAAAGGTCACTTTAATAAAATAATCACTTTACAACGTTATAAAAACCCATTACAAAGTTAAGTGCTCAGTAGTGCCAACATAAGGTTACATCCACATACAAGACAAAACATGCAGATTACCTCCTGAGCTAAAAATCTAACAGTTGGTAACTATGATGACCAACACATGAGATGGAACACACTGTGGCAAGAGAGGGGCCAAACAGTGCCAGAGTTCACAAATACTTTCCATACCTTGCATACCAAGTTGGGTATCAAAGACTCCAAGCGACATTTGGTTCTGAAATATCACGGGGCTCTGCATAGGTACATCCAAACTGAAATGGATTTTTTTGGACATCTCATCACTGTGAGCTACCTATTGATGTGATGTCAAAATTGAATAGAAATTTAGGCACCAGAACAAACGAGAGTTCGGGTCTGCAAATATGAAACAACCAAAGCATGTTAAATACGACCCTAACAACTAGCCTCTGAAAGACCAGTCCAAGCCACATGAAAAGAAGGGTAACATAAAGACGAAGGACACTGGAAAATGGTGTGATTTCCACAAAATCCCTTAGCACAACACCGATGAATGTCACTCAAAACATTCATTGGTGGCTGAGATCAAAGAAAAAGAGCTGAATCCCGATTTGAAATATGATTCAAAAAATAATGGAAGAAGACAGATCATTGATGCAGACCCCACTACTACTGTTGCGACCATAACAATTCAACCAAAAGAACCAACAGATCCTGAAGAGGGGGAGTGTCTTTTTAATTCACAGATGTGGGTGAAGGAGACCCCGCTGCATTTTATTGTTGATAGCAGAAGCCAAAAGAACCTCATCTCATTAGAGGTAGTCAAACAATTGGGATTATCGACAACACCACACCCGTAACCATACAACATCGGGTGGCTTCGTTAGGGACAAGATCTCCGTGTTAGCCAACAATGTCGATTGTCATATGACATACAACCCTTCAAGGATGAGGTATTATGTGATTTTTCCCTACTGGATGTCTATGATGTTATTTTGGGCCAACCATTTATTTGGAAGTGCCATGCTATTTATGAGTCTCGAACCTATAGTGTCATTTTTAATATGGGGGGTTAGTTCTACAGGATACCTAAGGTAGTTCTGACTACCATCCCACCAAAAAAAATCCACAAGGTAATCTCTCATACTACTAGATTCAGCCTCTTCACAATCTATTCGAAAGGTGAACAAAAGGACATTGCAACCACTACAAACTTGGCCCAAGACCTTTCTATCCAAAAGAAGCAGATTGAAAAACAAAAATAAGATATTGTTTCTTCATCTACGACGATGCCTACACACTGCACAGTCAACCATGCCAGCAACAGGTTCATGACAACCAAGAAACTCAACTTCTCCAGCAAGGCAAGCAACTCACCAAGGTTCACATTCAACAAACGATTCCCCCTCTCCCTCGAGAACTCAATGAAATGGAGACAATTTATTCCTAAGGAGGGAGGATTGATCCAGATGGATTTCGGTGGCCACCCACCTATTGCACTGTCTCAAAATAGAATTTTCCATGACATTTTTTCGACAATTTTTTGGGTTCCAAACTTCTAGGGATGATTTGAGGCCCTAAATGACGTTTTTTGGGGATTTCGAGTCGATGAAACTACAAAAGGAACGTGAATAGGTCAGTCGAAATGTGTTCTTCTTGGATAGACCTTTCCCATGGTTTATCCAAGAAGTACTTATTTGAGATCCCCCTTCATCCAAGCATGTGCATAATAAAAAGAATTTTTTTATAGGTATTGGGCCCTAAATATGTCCTAAAATATAACCTCTATGCATCATCCAAAGTTATGTGTTGGCACAAGTATTTTACTTGTAGCTTATGTAGGTTCTTACCTTCTGTTTTCAATACCCGTCCTCTAGAGATGCAACCCCTGCAAAGGGACAACAATTGTAACAAAAGTAAAAACAATTGTTCCATTCAAATGAGCAACACTACTTACAAAAGGAACAACAATCGTGACAAGGGAACGACAGTCGTTATATTGGGTCAAACTAATGTTGTATTAATTGAGTTGTAGTACTTGCCCAACTATTTAATTTGTCAATCCAAGGTTCGTAAACTGACGAAGCACACACAAAGTACATGCAATATTGAAGTGGGACTACTCTAATCTAATGTTTAAGCTACAACTGAAATTGAATCATTAATCTAACACATGACTGAAATGGAATCATTAATATAATGTAGGAAATTGAAACACATGACTTGGAATTGAATTAATCTAGTTGCGTAAATGAAATTACTCTAAGAATGAGAAATTGCATAAATGTAATTAATCTAGAAATGGAGAACTACATGAAGGGAAAAAAATACAACATGTGAAGAGTTGAATGACACAACAACATATGTGAGCTCACACCAATGAAGCAATCTTACATTATAACAATCAAATCAATATTCATAACAAATAATGAGAGCATGAAAACCAAATCCATGAATCAAAGCTAAGAATCTCTTCCTCTTTCGAATCCTAATGACTACTCTAATTCCATATTCTAATTGAATCCTCATGAAGAGAGAGCACTCTCTTTTATACATGAGAGCCTTGAAGATGAGATAACCATCTCATTATTACAAATCCACTTTTCTCTCAACCTATTTCCCATTATTACAAAATATAATCCCTTCAAATCCTCACATATATCTCTCATATATCTTGAATAAGATATTCCAACCAAATCTCATGATCTTCTCCTTGGAATGGGCTTGAATTATCTTCTGAAATCTTGAAATGGTGGAGGAAGTATTCGAGAAGTCCTTTTGAATTAATCCTTCACATATTCCTACACATTACAAAGCTCACACATTTTTGAGATATGTATGAAAACATGTCGATTTTCTAACATTTAGTCACAAATTCTCTTTTAATACTAAAATGAATAAAGTGGAAACCCAAGTATATTTATGGAAATGATATCGTGAAAGGTTAATGGGGCAATGGAATGTGAAGAATGATGAAAGGAAAGGTGGATGAAAATAGGACATTTCTAAGCCCCAACATACCCCCCAACTTAACTTGTTGCATGTCCTCATGCAATCATGCATGGATCTTCTCAAGAAATTTTGGCATCTGAATGTTGGCTTTGAGTGATGATAATGAATGTTTCCAGGATGGGATTTACATGAGTAACAACTGACATTTTCTTATGATTGGTTCTTGTGTGACAACCATGAATATAAAGAATGTTGGTTCTTTTGTTAACAACATTCATTTCGTTATTTGTTCTCTTGCTGTTATGATAATAATTTGCCCATATTCTTAATGGAAAATATATGCTATCAATGTGCATAAGGAAAACATCACTGAGTATAATAAATCCCTTTTTTGTATATGTGTGAATCATGCCAATATGTATAACAATGCTTATGAAGCAAAGTGCAACAGAGTATCGTTGGAAAAGAAATGTTGGAAAAGAAATGTTCATAAATGGTATATGAGACAAAAAATGGAATGATGGTAGTGGAAAAGTGGAGTGATGATAGTGAATAAAGTCCCCTACCCTCCAAATTAACTTGTTGCATGTCCTCATGCAATGTGGCATAAGTCATAGAAGTGAAAAGGAAAGGGAACTGGGTGAGAGATTTTTCCAAATTATTCATTGCTAGCAATTGAGGAATAACATGATTAAAGTTTAGAAAATAACGTACCTCCACTTACCCAAAATGTTGATGAACTATGCAATAGGAATATGGCTGATGCAGCTGCTGGAGCATGAAAGATGTCACTATTGCAGGATCATATGGAAAGTGACTGCTGCTGTAGCGACGACCACTATCTGCTGGATCAGAGATTGTGAAGTGGAGGAATCTGAACTGCTGCTGAATGAATCATGGAAAAGAGAAAGTATGAAAGTGGAACTATGGTAATCTCATATGGCTGAAGTCATGCTATTGTAACTGTTGATAGAGTCATGAAAAGTGTATAGTCTTCACCCATTGCTAAATTTGATGGTACAATTCCAATCATGAAAATGAATGTGTCGATGTCGAGCATGAAAAAAGTCATTGGATTACCAACCAATGATGAATGTTGTTAACCAATGCGAGGAAACTCATCATTGATGTCAATGAGTGCCAAGGTACCTGAGTACATCTTGCGAAGTGTGAATGAATGAGATGATGTCGAGCCACTTGCAAGATCTGACGATCAAGGGACATTTATGTATTCTCATGATTTTCAGGGAGAGAACTTGCCATTAAGGCATGCAAGCCTCCAGGTACTCAAAATGGACTCTAGTCTATATCCCAGATAAGGTGTTGAGGTCGATGGGGAAAGACTTGTTGAAAGGTGGGCCTTAAGGAATCCCACATCAATCAACACAAGTTTTGATAAAAAGAGTGGTAGGACTATAAATGAAAAGATCTCAGTAGTAATAGTGTGTATGGCAAGACAATGTAGTCATGGAAAGGGAACTGGATAGTTTTATTGACAAGGAAAACTGAACTAAAAAAACTAAAGAGATGTATGCAACTCAGAAAGATAGGCGTGTGTGAAGTCATGAAGGATAATTCAATGGAAGATGGACTTCAACATATTGATGAACAATCTTCTTTGAAGGAGAACTGGAGGAAGAAATTCATAACACAAATGGGTTTATGAAAATGTTTCTGTGTAATTGCAAACACCATGATGTGTAAGACAAGAATCAAATCCTTCAAGTCGTCAAGAAAGTATGTCTTTTGTTCAAAATTTTTTGTGATTTTTTTGAAAATCATTTCAGAAGCAAGAGGCGATTGGTTGTGCACCTAAAAAAAAACTTAGTACAAATCCTGCATGAAAACTTGTGAGATGTTCGAAAATATAACATGCAAAAAGAAGTATAAATGTGACAAAGTAAAAATGCATTTTTATACCTCTTGTCGTGGTCTTTGTGGGCACACTTGTTTCATCGTTGATTGCTTGCTTAGCGTAAAATCGAAAAAACATGTTTCCATTTGTTTTCAGAAATTTATAAAAACGTCCATTGGCATTGTTATTTGTTTTTGTTGTTTTAATGTTTATATATATATATTTTTATTATGTCTTGACATTTTTTTATTTTTTATTTATATATATATTTTTATAATAAAACAAAAGGAATAAAAACAAACTTTTATAATAAACAATTTTTTTGTTATTATAAAAAAAGAAAATTCATTATAATAAAACAATTTTTTTTTGTTATTATAATTGTTTTATAATAAAACAAAAGAATAATAATAATAAAAACAAATAAAACAAAAAGAATAAAACAAAACAAACAAGTTAACTTTCATATACCTGTAGCGCAGGCCACCATGAATGCTCCAAAAGTTTGTGTCACCCGAACATTGTAAGTCTGGGCTTTGTTGTCCATTTGCCAAAGTTCTTTTCACAAGTAAGCATTGATTGGTTGCCAACATGCCAAAAAAATAGCTGCCACACCAAAATTCACATGCAGAGATTCTATGTGAAATCCTCTGAGTTCAGCTGCAGCAAAAACAATCCAAGTAGCATCATAGATATACCAGAATATTGCAAATATACATGGATCTGAAACCAACCATCATGTTTCAAATATCTTGCTGCCAATACTCCTCATTTGGGGCCACGAACAAATTTCCTTTCACTTCTGATGGTGGGATGCATGCTTCTTCCAATTGCATATATTCCCCATTTTTCGTAGTTGTTATTGGCTACGTGCACATACCCATATCGACACCTTGACATCCTTTGCGTGAGGCCTGGTCCTAAGTGGTTGTATACAATGATTACATGCATAGTCGAATAGTGTCTGATAATTCCTATATTGAGATTCTACTTCCTCCACTGTGGTGTAACAAAAATCATCTCCTAAAGGCACAAGAAGTGTATTTGTTTTGTACAAGATAGACTTCTTTTTTGTACTAATCCAAGAGCTTCAAGGCTCTTTCTTGCACATTCACAGAAGTAGTCTCAACTAGATTGTATCCCCATGGGAAAGCTCCATAGCCAAAAACAGGGATCCTACTAAAGTCAAACTGACAACATATAGCGGGCTCTGGTCCACATGTATGTGGCTGGTCATAAGAATAGAAGGGCATCATATGGAAAAAAGATATCAGTATTTTTGTCTCTGTCCCAACTTTGCCACCACATAAACTCTAGCTGCCCTCCTTGCAACCTCAGATGATTCAAGTTTCAAGTTCATTTCCTTCTCATGCTGAAAAAGTCTACCCCTTTCAACCTGCAAGGTTTCAACTTCATACTGATAATGATCCACTTCAACTTTCAGGCGTTTGAAGTTGGTCGTTCAGTAAAAGGTAGGGTCTAGATGACTGATGACACACCGCTCAGAGTTGCTTGAACTTGGAATTTCTAGCACAAATTTAGACAAAGGCAAAGAATAAATCAAATCTAGGGCAAGACCTCTACTCTCGGTCATTAATGCCATCCAAATCCATCATTTGAGCTGTCAATAAACGATCTTCATATTCCTGAAGTGCCCTCGCATATGCTTCATCACTTTCAAATAAATATGCATCGACCTCTTCATGGTCACCATCAACCAATGCTTCCCTTTCAAAGTCATCAGCATTAGCATCAACCTCATCTTCATTCACACCACTATAATCTATATAATATTCGTGATCATAATTGCCACTTCCAGAAGTCTCATAGTCACTAGATTATGCATTCCTTCGAAGCAACATATACGCCATTTCCTGTTCTTGCAAATCCCATGCAAGGGCCAAGTCTGAATCTTCTCCATATCATCCCACTTGGTCACAATACCATGCTCGATTGGATATTTGAGAGATAGAATGCCACACTTTGACTGAGCTTCATCACCAACATATGCATCCTTCTGCCCCATACCAACCATGATGCCCGTGTGCCTTGGTCTACCAATAATACTGGGAAAAACTGCACGAGGAGCATCATCCCCCGCAAATCTTGCCTTAACCATACCAGATCCATTGTATGTCAACTTGTAAAAAAAGACGAAGCCAGAGTTTTCATATGGAGAGGATCTCTTCTGAGCTGTACATGCACCATTTTAGGGATGGCATGTAGTTTGTATTTCTTATAGAGGGATTTCCATTTGCCCAAGAATCCAAACACAACAATCGTCGCTCCATTCTGCCATCCTCAAGGTAGCCCAACAGAAAGAACATTGGCATATAAGAAAACACAAGCAAACGACTTGTTGCACATGGTTAGAACTGCCACCCTGATATAGCGTGATGGTTTGGAAATATCATCGAAAAATCTTCATCAATTTCCATCAACAAAACTGCCAGATAATTGCCAGTATCACACATCCAATTGTATAGATGTGCTAGCTTGGAACTATAGATGTGGGTTGTTTGAATAAACTCTCTGGCAGAAAAAATCTTTATTCAATTTAACGTCCAAGTGGATCCCCTATGACAGAAATTGCGTTAGATGATGTTCATTCATTGCTGCAGCTTGTGATCACTAAAAATATGTAACTACCTCCATCTCTCTCGGATAGTGTTAATGCATAGTTATCAGAGAACTCACACGTAGGCATAGGATGCTGAGATTTCTCCTGAGTGTCATAATTATATGCTTATGGTCTTGGAATTCCGCTCTGCTGCTTTTGGCTTGAAATTTTCTTTGTTTTTAGAAAAAAGTGAATACAACAAATGTACTCATAATGAAGACCAATAGCAGATCCAACTCATTAAGTTCCAGTTCCATCCAAAAAAACTCCAGAAAATACCATGAGTGAGGCATCAATTCCAAGTAAAGTAAAAACAGATTCATCCGAGAGAACTTGAAAGGATAAGTTTGTTTCTTAGCGAGTGGAAATGGCATCACCAGTTACATAGTAAGTATAA
>JASDQU010308763.1:0-16254 GCA_032191745.1 Picea mariana
GTCCTTACACTCCAATTATTCCTCCCACTTATACAATCTCATGAAGAAGATCCATTCATCCCTAGTGTAACATACTTAACCAACAAAAATAATAGATCATGAACAATATTCAAAGAAATTAAATGTAGAAAAGAAAATACAAGAGCAAATAATATTAATCTTGCAAAATATATCCCCTACATAAAAGAACTCCAAAAGAGTGAGAAATGCTCACATGTTTTTCTACGGGGAAGTTGCCTATAAGAAGAGCTCCAAATGGAATAACAACACTTAACAAAATATTCCATAACCCTATAACTCCATAAATATCTTCTTAATAGAAAGAACCATAATAACTTGTGGTCCCCTCATTAATGGGTACCAACCATCTAATGGGCCTTATCTAATAAAGAGGGTCCTTTTCACATTAAATAACTATCTAATAAACCTTATTCAAAGAAGATGACCCCGTACTGTAATAATTGGCTAAATATTTGTAATGTCTCTAATATGAACCCCTTTTGTAATTGTACATATAGGATGGTGATTCGTTGGTACCAATTGTAAATGTAATTGTACATATAGGCTGGTGAGCCATTGGCACCGAGTTTTGGTTTTGTGTGCACTTGAGTAGTGCGCAAGGATTACCTTGAAGTACGCATCAAACTGAGTTTTGGATTTGAGGCCAAAGAGCCTATGTGGTTATGAGGTTGGTGAGAAAGGATGCAAATAGGTCAGTGCACCTATCCTTGTAAATTGTAATTACACTCAAGTTATTAGTAATATCACATAACTGTGCACAAATAGATTAGATGAAAAGAGATGGGGGGCTAATTCCACCGAAAAGGGAAAAGGGGGGACTTAAATCCAAGGGAATATTTTATTAATATTTATGAAAAGTGTAATTATTGAGTTGGTTCTTCTTTGTATGTAAGAACCTATTAGAATAAATCCATGGATGATTGTAAATTAATTATTTAAATATAAAGATCATAACAAAGATGAAATTTTAAGTAAGATTGAAAAAGCAAGTTATCACAAACTTTGTGATCGACCCTTTTATTCTCCATCGTCCTATCTTATGTGTTGAATGGGTTTCATTTTTTACTAGAAAAAAACAATTGAAAATTAGTATTTCATATGATAATTAAATTCAATGTACATAAAAGAATAAATGAATGGTTGCATACCTCTGATGCATGTTTTAATTGTTGGGATGGCTCCTCCTACGATGAAATTATGTTCATTTCTTTTACCATCTCCTTGTACATGTTTTTGGACATCCCTACGGTCAACATGCATTGGTTTTTCCATCATTTGTCCCTTAGAATTTCCATGGCATGCCTTAACCAACACACATCATTAATTTAAACCTACAAATAATTCAAAGATATTAAATTTTTAATACAACTTAAAGAACTTGCCTTGTTCTCTTGTTGGAATGAGATACCATCATGTTTGTTGCATTAAGCTGTTTTCCATGAAATTCTCTTGGCAATATTCTATAGAAAAAGGCAGGAATCATCAGATATCAAAACTACAATTTTTTTTACAAAAAGAAATTTCAGTGCATATAATAAACTAGTACGCATCGGTGCGTTAAAAATATGTATACACATCGGTGCTTCAATAATATGTATACACATAGGTGCTTCAATAATATGTATACGCAGTGGTGCTATATAAATAAATAGAAGCATCGTTGTCTCATTAATGTTTATTGCGCACCATCGAACATGTGAACATTTTTTTTTTTTTTTTAAACTTTGTGGTGCTATTGACATAAACATGTGCATCAATGCACTATTTCTGTTCAATGTGCACCCTGAACCGCGAAAGCATTTTTTTTAAAGAAAAATGATAGCGAAAAGGTTTGGGATCCACTACAATGAGTGATCCCATTGCAATAGATACCAAATTCCCCATATACAAGTAAAAAGACCGTATAAAAATCTATTTCTTAAAAAAATATCTACTTGTGAAATATAGAGAGGAAAACTAAGAGAAACAATAAGGAAGTTAGGGATTCCAATACTGAATGTAACTGTGAAACCCTTTTATTTTTATGATAATGCACTGAAATTTGTTTGAATCAATTAGGGGAAAGATTGAGATGATGAATAGAATAAAATCACGTACTTGGAATTTCTCCAATACAAAATTGTATGGAAATTTGGCTCTTTAAAACAATCTACCCACTCCAAAGGCTTTGCTCATAAATATCTTTTGCACAAATATTCCCTCTAAATTTTGGAAAAAGAATGAAACAATAATTAGGGTTTTCGTTTATAAACACATACATTTTGAAAATATAAAATTCTCGCTCATTTTTCATTGTATATTTCGGTGCATTGATTCGGTTTGGTAATTTTTTTATTTTACCCTTAAGTGGTGCTCCTAACTGAAATATGTATCTTTGCATTTTTTTTACCAGAATGCATTGTGGCTATATTGGTTTCTAAGCGCACCATGGAAGGATTATGGTTTCAAATTATTATTTTTTGTTTAAAAATCAATTTTTCTAACATGTTTTGATGCATTCATTATACAMGCACYGATGCACTCTATTATTGGGAGAGCACCRCRATGCATTTGTTTTTTATAAAAGAAAAAATGATCTATTTTAATATTTTATATTAATAGTGGTTATCAATGTGCTTTATTTGTTAAACATCGATGCAATATGTTTTTGTAAGAGCACTGGTGTAGTCGATACACTTAGGCACACTAGTGTGGTCAATCGACTAGGCGCACCAATGCTCTCGGTTGACTTAGGAACATCGATGTTAAGGCCTCTGCAAAAACCTCTACCCACCCACCTCCACTATAAACATATAAGGGATAATTCTTTTTGGGGGGGTCTATAAAAACCTCTGCTATAAGGTGTTCTCCTTATAGTGGTTGTTCTCTGGTTGGTATAATAAGCTTGCTAGCAAGGTAGATGATTTTTATCTCAATCAATATTTCAAAGCATTTGACTCTACTATTCCTCCTTTCATTATTCAAGAGGCTTTTGACATCATTATTGGAGGAACTAATTTTGGAATTGGAGCGGTGGAGTAAAAATTGCGTAATGTGAGGAAAATGTTAAGGTGCTTCTTGAGGTTGAGAATCAAGTCTCTCTTCAACAACAAATAAACACATTTCCTTCAAAGTAGTACAAAGCACGACACAGGTCGTCAGGATGATAAAACCCCATAGAACTCAAAAAATTGCAAACCCACCAACATTATGGATGATCACGGGGATATAAGAAGCATATAGGGGATTTCCCCAAACCCTAAATCCCAGAGCGTGAAAAAACACCAAAATAGACTAGATAATGCAACCTGAGATGATTTAGGGGCCTAGCCAAAGTAAACTCCTGCACAATTTTATGGGATATTAAGAATGGAATTCATGTCATAAAAATGATCTCAACATCTAACCATTGATCTTTAAGGGTGATTCCACGCAAGATCGAAACTAAAGGGGGCTTGAGAATAAGAATGAGGATCAATACTAGGGTTTGATTATGCATAAGCGTCGAATTTGAAGATAAATTCTCCATGCGTAGCTCCAAAGTGAATGAGTGATGAGAATGGCCTTGGTATTGAGCACCAAACCTAAAAAGGAAATCAATCGTACAACTAATAGTGGTGAGAAGAGGATTTCGTGAGAGGCAGGTGATGGAAACTCAAATTCCTACACAAAGTTGAGGGCGCAGATGGCAGATTAACGTAGAGATAGACTTGAACTCCAATGTTAGGAAGGAAGGAAGGAAGCACATGAAAAATGTTAGTGTGTGTGTGTGTGTGTTATTTTTAACAAATTTTCAATTAATCATCTCAAAATCATTTTTTTTTAATAATATGGATTTTATATTTTTGTTATTGTATTTTGATACAATGACAACATTAATGCATTATCCAACATATTACACCTCTATTATTTGTAACAATTTAAATCTTTCATATATTAATTAATTAACAACACGACATTTTACAATATTTGATAATGCAAAAAAATAAGAAACCCATTTTATTATATATGAATAAGTGACCCATCGCCATACAAAATGGGACAACCTAACAGTCCACAATAATCAAAATGAAACCAATATGTAATTTTTACACTCATTAGTAACATGTCCTCATGCAATTGGGAAAATATGTCGAGTACATTAACCAAATCCCTAATTTTCATAGACAAATATTCCAAAACATACAACTTGCAGTAACATTCAATTATATTAAATGTCATTAAACATTACTTGCACTTTTTTCATTGCTCGAATTGTGTTCATGTCTCATTTCTTCATCACTTGTAGACAATATTGTACTTTGGTTACTTAACCTAATGTTTTCTTGAGTGGAACATTTTTTTTGTTCCTCCTCTTCATGTTCCATCTACAAACATAGAAATAAAGTGTAATAAATATATCTACATTTATATATATAGTATAATATACATGATTGCGTAAATAAAAAAGTGTACCATAGGAGGGTCTATTTCATAAACAATACACATTCTTTCGAAGTCATGTTGCATGTCGTGATCCGGATTTAGGAGAATAATGAACTAATTAACATACTGAATACAATAAACACATAGATATAAAGAACAACAAAATATTCAGTGAACAATATCTTCTATTGAATAAATGAAATAGGATGAAACTGTAAAACTGTAGAACTAAAACACTTGCTCGAATGGTGATAGCTATCTCTGAGAAGAGATGTGGTTGTTATGCACATCTGCCTAAGCAGAATGATTACAATGAGGCTCCAGAGGCCTTTTTGATATTACTCATGAATGCCAAAACCCTAGACATCCAAAAACTGAACCCTAGGAGGTGAAACGCCAAAAGTCATGTGGGCCCCTATGGGTAAGTCGGTACCTCAACTTCCTGGGGTTGTAACTTTTTCATACGACCTCCGTTTTAGGCGCATGATAGCCTGTTGGAAAGGTATTTCAGAGAACTACACATTACACCATCGAAATCTAACTCCGTCTATAGTTTGATTATGGAGAGCCAAAAAAACACTGTTTAGGGATCCAAAACGACCCTGGAAGTAAAAAAATATGTGCTAACATTAAAACATACAAAATAAGACAGTTGGATTAGGTGAGAGGCCACCAGTATCCACCTGAAAGATGTGTAGGGATTCAGATAGCCTCAGAAGTGTAGAACCCACAATTACAAAGAAGTACATAAGAACGTGTTGAACTAAAAACAAACAAGAAGAGATAGATCGAATAGGTGGGTGGCCACCAATATACACCTGAATCAATCCTCCCCCCTTAGGAAGCAATGGTATCCATTGCATTGAGTTCCCCCATCAGGTGAGGAAACTTCTGCTATATTTGGCCCCAGGTGAGCCACTTGCCTTAGTGTAGGAGCTACCCTGCCTTGACAGCCCGATAAAGCTGGATCCTCTGCTGGCAAGTGCCCTTGACTTGTGTGTCCACTATTCGATTAGTGGATGCTTGTTCCATGTAGTCAAGGTTGATCTCTGTTGGTTGCAGTTGTTCTGTGATCTCTAAGGTGTCCAATAATGGTGGAAAATATGGCTAAAGGAGGTCCACATTGAACACTAGGTGTAGGCCAAGGAAAAGTGGAGTGTTGAGCTCAAAAGAATTGCTACCCACAACCTTGGTGATGTTGTGAATTGTATATGCACAGTATATGCACAATCATATGATTGAAGAACTTTGTTTGGCCATCTATTTGGGGGTGGAAAGAAGTGGATTTAGTGAGCTTGGTGTCCAATAGTGACCAGAGACTCGACCAAAATGTGTTGAGGAACCTGTTGTCCCGGTCGGAGATGATGGTATGTGGTATCCCAAAATGGACCCACACTCATTCGAAGAAGAGCTTGGCAGTATCTGCCACTGTGATATTCTTCTTGCAGGCTGCGAGAATGGACATCCTCAAAAACCGATCAATAACCACAAATACGTAGTCATTGCCTTGCTTGGTGGATGGGAGGCTAGACATGTAATACATTGAGATGGATTCCCAAATCTTCTCGAGAGTAGGAAGAGGTGTGCATAAGCCTTGATTCTTCATGGTTGAATTGGAAATGGAACATGTAGTGCGAGATCTGATATACTTGATGAAGTCCCGTCGAATTTTTGGCCAATAAAAATGTTTCTGAAGAACGACCACATTTTTCTCCATGTCAAAATGTCCTAACATCCGACTGTAGTGGGCTTCCCAAATCAGCTTTGCATGTTCGTTTGTAGGAACATAGAGATGGCCCATATGGCATAATAGTCCATCCTGAATATGAAAATTGATGACATTCACGCCTGTACCCAAGAGCTGATAGGTGGTGGTGAAGTTTGGATCTTGATGATAAAGTTGGGGCCACTCAGATGCCTCATGTATACAGGAATGGAGCATAGTGGTGAGTGTATCCACGGGAGGTTGACTGAGGCAGTCAACAACACGATTTGAGATCCATGTCTTATACTTGATGTTGATATGAATTGTTGCAGGTAGGTGGACCACTTCTGACAAAGGTTGTTTTGCAATTTTCCCTGTGTCTATATGAACTACAAAGGCTTGTGATCAGTGTGGATGATCGTCTCATTTCCCATAATGTAATGTTTCCATTGATGACATGCTTGTACAATGGAATACATTTCCTTGTCATAGGTGGGGTATTTTCGGAAAGTATCTAAGAGTGTCTCACTATGGTATGCCACCGGATGAATGTGTTGAGTGAGAAATGTGCCTACAACATAGTCAGATGCATCAATCTCAATCTTGAACGGTTGCTGCAGATCAAGTAAGAAGAGTACTGGAGATGATCACAAGTGATGTTTCAGATCATGGAATGCTCATTGTTGTTCCTTGCCCCACATGAACTTTGTCTTGCCACCAACCTTCATCATCTGGCTGAGGGCCCATACAATATGGGAGAATCCCAACATGAACCGTCAGTATAAGTTGGCCAGTACCAAGAATCTCTGAAGCTCGGTTAGTGTGGTCGGGGCTGGCCAGTCATGGATGACTTGGATCTTATCTGGATCAACATGTACCCCATGCTCATCAACAATGTAGCCCAAGTATTGGACCATGTTCATGCCAAAAGAACATTTTTCCAAGTTGGCATATAGCTTGTGCTGCCACAGAGTGCTCAAAACTTGTTGAATATGACGCATGTGCTCCTCCTAAGTTCTGTTGAAGATGAGGATGTCATCCAAATATAACACCATAAAAGAGTTGGTGAAGGGTCTCAAGACATCATCCATCAACCTCATGAAAGTGGTTGGTGCATTTGTTAAGCCAAAGGGCATGACCAACCATTCAAAGAGACCGTGTTTATATTTTAAGGTTGTCTTCCATACATCAGTTGGTTCGATGGGAACCTAGTGGTATCCATACTTTAGGTCAATCTTACTGAAGAACTTTTCCCCCTTGAGTTGGTCAAGAAGGTCATCAATCCTAGGAATTGGGTACCGATTCCTGACTATGATTTTGTTTAAGGATCTGTAATCAATGTAGAGTCTCCAAGTCCCGTCCTTCTTTTGCACCAATACAATCGGGCTTCCGCAAGGGGAGGATCTGGGTCTAATGTGACCATTTTGAAGAAGCTCTTGGATCTAATGCCTAATTTCGTCATTTTCCATCGGTGAGTGACAATAGGCTGGTCCATTAGGTAGAGGTGCACCACGGGTCAGATCAATTGGATGCTTGACTTGGTAGTGCGTCGGTACCTTGGTGGGTGAGGAGAAGATGTCTCTATATTCTTCCGATCCCATCCACTTTATTCTTATGCAAAGAGAGGCTTTGTGTAGAGGCCATGAATGTGGCAGTGACCTCCTAATTACTATGAGCATGAATCACAAAGAAGACGAACTTCTTGGTCTATGAAATGACCTTACTACATTTCTTAGCAGAGATTAAAGAAATAACGGTAGGAGGCACTACGTCTTGTATCATGTACAATTGTCTACCCAAAGCAATAATAACGTTGTGGGGTCTAGACTCATACACATCATGACGCTTCCAAAAATATGGTTGCCTTAAAAGAAAATCACAAACTTCAAGGGGAGAAATATCACACAATACCTCATCTTTGAAAGGCTTGATGCCGTAGGGAAGACAACACTGTTGGCTGACACAAAGATCTCTTCCTTGGAAAAGACAACCAATGGTGTAGGGATGTGGGTGTAGTGTTGTCAGTAGGTCTAGCCACTTGATGAACTCTGCTGAGATCAATTTATTCTGACTGTCGTTATCGACAATGAAATTAAGTGGAGACCCCTTTACCCACATATGTGAGTAAAAGAGGTGTTCCCCTTCCTCTGGTTCTTCTAGTTCACATGGATGGACATTAGTGGTAGCGATAGTGGCACTGGGTTCAACATCAATGATCCACTTCCCTCCTTCTGGATTTTATTTGGAATCAGAATCGACCTCTGAATCGGAAGCCTTCAGCTCGGCCATGAGTAACTTCTTGGAGAGACATTCTTCATTGTTGTGCCAAGGGATTTTTGGTACTCACACCATTTTCCCATGTCCTTCTTTGTCTTCTCATTTCCCTTCTTGTGTTGCATCTTGGAGTAATTTTCCTGAGAGTGGCCATCTCAACTCGGTCCCTTGCTATGTGGGTTGGGGCCACCTTTTCCCTACTTTGACTATGAGGAGTTTACAGATCCAAACTCTTGCCTCTTCTGCTTAAATTTTTTCTCGATCTTGACATCGTATCTATAAGTTGTGCTCAATGAGGCGATGTCCAGAAAATCCATTTCTGTTTGAATGTATCTATGCAAAAATCTGAGGTATTTGAGCACCAGATGTCTCTCAGAGTCTTTGATACCAAATTTGGTGCGTAGGGTATGGAAAATATTGGTGAAATCTAGTACTTTCCGGTCCCTTTCTTGACGCAGGGTGGTCCATCTGGTGTACTGGTCTTCGTAGCTTCCAACAGGGTAGTACTATTCTTTAATGCCATCCTGGAAGGAATCCCATGTAGGGGAAACCAAAAATATTGCAGATTCCCCTATGGCCATTTTCTTAGAGTAAGTATCCCACTAGTCCTTAACATGGGGGATGACCTTGAGGAGGGAAAAAGTAATATTTTCCCTATGAGAAAAATTGTGGACCGAAAAATACCCTTCGAGCAGATTCAACCATTTATCTACAACATTTGCATCTATGAGTCCTTCAAATAATGAAATATCAAAATTTATTTGTACCTTGAAGGGGCTTGCATGGCCACTTGATGAAGATGCTTCTCCTGTGGGCAACCGTCAAAGGATCTGCACAAATTTGTTCATCATTTTGTTCCTTTGTCGCGCGAGGGCTTCCTTGAGCAACATTTTAATAGGATCTCTTGCTCCATCATCTTTATTTTCATCCCCCATGGGTTGTTGTTGGACTCGACGCGACCGATCTTGCAACGAATCGATTGGTTCGAGTCCCAACTTCTTGTACCTAGATATTGTCGGGGACATGCACGAATAAAAATAACTGAAGAGTAGACCACTCTAATACCACCAATCTGGATTTAGGAGCAGAACAAATTGATTAAAAGATTGAATAAAATAAACACAGAGATATGAAGAAAAACACAGATATTCAGTGAAAAATATCTTCTATTGAATAATGAAATAGACTGAAACTATAAAACTGCATAACTGAAACACTTGCTCGAATGGTGGTAGCTATCTTTGAGAATAGATGTGGCTGTTACATGCATATGTATGAGTAGAATGATTACAATGAGGATCCAAAGGCATTTTTTATATTACTCGTGAATGAAAAAACCCTAGACATCCAAAAACCTAAACCTAGGAGGTAAAACACCAAAAGTCATGTGGGCCCCTATGGGTAAGTTGGTACCTCAATTTCCCTGGGTTGTAACTTTTGCATACGACCTCCATTTTAGGCACATGATAGCCCGTTGGAAAGGTATTTTAGAGAAATACGCATTACACCATCAAACTCTGACTTCGTCTATAGTTTGACTGTGGCAAGCCAAAAAAACATTGTTTAGGGCTCCAAAATGACCCTAGAAGTACAACAAGATGTCCTGACATGAAAACATACAAAATAAGCTAGTTGGATTAGGTGAGAGGCCACTAGTATCCACCTGGAATATGTGTAGGGCTTCAGACACCCCCAGAAGTGTAGAACCCACAATTTCAAATAAGTACAAAAGAACTTGTTGAACTAAAAACGAACAAGAAGAGCCAGTTGGAATAGGTGGGTGGCCACCAATATCCCACTGATCATGTTGTCTCTTGAAATCTCTTATGTTTGATGCAATCCATACTTTGTTTCTTGCATTTTTAATACACCGTGACAAAGTGTAGTTGACATAATTAATACAAAGGTTTCTTCTTGTTCCATTAATTATAAAACAAGAGAAGTTAAAAAACATAGTTACTTACAGATTGTTCAATTAAACCTTGATACTTTAACATATACTCACAACCCATACTTAACCTAATCTCTATAAATTCATCAGTTGATTCTTCTTTTTATGTAAACACCTATTAAAAGACATCCATGGAAGATTGTAAATTAATTATTTAAATATAAATAGCATAACAAAGATGGAATTTTAAGTAAGATTGAAAAAGTAAGTTGTCACAAACTTTGCGATTGACAGGCTTTTATTCTTCATGGTCCCGTCTTATGTGCTGAATGGGTTTCATTTTTTTTCTACAACAAAACAATTGAAAATTAGTATTTCATGCAATAATTAAATTCGATGTACATCAAATAATAAATGAATGATTGCATAGCTCTCATGCACATTGTAATTGTTGGGATGGCTCCTCCTGTGATGCAATTATGTTCATGTCTTTTAGCATCTCCTTATACACATTTTTGGACATCCCTACCAACATGTATTGGTTTTTCCCTCATTTGTCTCTTGGAATTTCCACGACATGCCTTAACCAACACACATCATTAATTTAAGCCTACAAATAATTCTAAGATATAATTTTTTTAATACAACTTAAGTAACTTGCCTTGTTCTCTTGTTAGATTGAGATATCATCGTGCTTGTTGCAACAAGTTGTTTTCCTTGAACTTCTATCGACAATATTATATTATTAAAAAAAAAAGGCACGAATCATTAGATATAAAAAGTACTATTTTTTTTTAACAAAATAACATTTCAGTGCATATAATAAACTAGTACGTACCGATGCATTAAAAATATGTGTATGCATTGGTGCTTCAATAATATGTATACACACCAATGCTTCAATAATATGTATACACACTAGTGATCTATAAATTAGTAGAAGCATCGGTGTCTCGGTACTATATATTGCGCACCATCGAACATGTGAACAAAGGTTTTTTTTGTTTTAAACTTTGTGGTGCTATTGATAGAGACATGCACACCAATGCACTATTTCTGTATCGTGTGCACCGCCAACCGCGATTTTTCTTTTTTTAAATAAAAATGACAACGATAAGGTTTTGGATCCACTGCAATGAGTTCAGTGATCTCATTGCAACAGATATCAAATGCCCCATATACAAGTAAAGAAACCCTATAAAAATCTATTTCTTAAAAAACAAATCTACTTGTGAAATATAGAAAAGAAAATCAAGAGAAACAATAAGGAAACTAGGGCTTCCAATACCGAATGCAATTGTGAAACCAGTTTATTTTTATGATAACACGCTGAAATTTATTTGAATCAAATAGGGGAAAGATTGGGGAAAGATTGAGATGACAAATAGAATAAAATCACATACGTGGAAATTCTCCTCTACAAAATTGTATGGAAATTTGGCTCTTCAAAAAAATCTACCCACTCCAAAGGCTTTGCTCATAAATCTCTTTTGCACAAATCTTCTCTCTAAATTTTGGCAAAAGAATGAAATAATAATTAGGGTTTTCATTTATAAACACATACATTTTGAAAATATAAAATTCTTGCTCATTTGTTTGTTGTGTATTTCGACACATTGATTCGGTTTGGTATTTTTTTTAATTTTACCCTTTAGTGTTGCTCCTAACAGTAAGATGCACCAGTGCATTTTTTTTACTAGAACATAATGGGGCTATATTGGTTTCTAAGTGCATAGTCGAAGACTTATGGTTTTTAAATTGATTTTTTTGTTTAAAAATCAATTGTTCTCACCTATTTTGATGTGTTCGTTATACACACACCAATGTGCTTTGTTATTTGGGGAGCACAGTGATGCATTTATTTTTTATAAAATAAAAAATGATAAATTTTATAATTTTGTATTAATAGTGGTTATCAATGCACTTTATTTGTTAAGCATTGATGCAATGTGTTTTTGTAAGAGCACTAGTGTTGTCGGTCCACTTAGGCACACTAGTGTTGTCAATCAACTAGGAAAACTAGTGCTCTCAGTCGACGTAGGAACACCGATGTTAAATCCTCCGCAAAAACCTTTTCCCACCCAACTCTGCTTTAAACGTATAAGGGATAAATGTTTTGGTGGGGTTTTGTAAAAACCTCCGCTATAAGGTGTTCTCCTTGTAGTGGTTGTTCTCTGGTTGGTACAATAAGCTTGCTAGCAAGGCAGACGACTGTTATACCAATCAAGATTTCAAATAATTTTACTCTATTGTTCCTCCTTTCATTATTCAATAGGCTTTCAACATCATTGTTAAAGGAATTGATTTTGGAACTAGAGAGGTGGAGAAAAAATTGTGTATTGTGAGGAAAATGTTAAGGTGCTTCTTGAGGCTGAGACTCAAGTCTCTCTATAAAAGAAAACATACACATTTCCTTCAAAGCGATACAGAGCGTGACAAAGGTTGCAATGATGATAAAATCCCATAGTACTAAAAAATTTGCAAACCCACCAACGTTATGGATGACCGCAGGGATATAAGAAGCATACATGGGATTTCCCCAAACCCTAAATCCCAGAGCATGAAAAAACACCAAAATAGACCGAATAATGCAACCTGAGACGATCTAGAGACCTAGCTAAAGAAAACACCTGCGAACTTATGGGATATTAAGAATGAGGTTTGTGTCATAAAAACTATCTCGACATCGAACTAATGATCTCGAAGGGTGTTTCCATGCAGGATCAAACCTAAAGGGGGCTTGAGAATAAGAATGAGGATCTATACTAGGGTTTGAATCCATATAAGTGTCGAATTTGAAGATAAATTCTCTCTATGTAGCTCCAACGTGCATGAGCGACGAGAATGGCCTTGGTCTTGAGTGCCATACCTAATAATAAAATCAAACCCTCAACTGGTAGTGGCGAGAAGGGATTTCGTGAGAAGTGGGAGATGGAAACCCAAATTCCTGCACAAATTTGAGGCGCAGATGGTAGATTAATGCAGAGATAGACTTGCAAACAGAGGGACGTTTATGTATACAAGAGATTGAAACATCCAAGGACAGAATCATGGAGTTAGAACTTGTCTCAGTAGCAAGCTCTCCTCTTTTCCCATGATGTTAGACCATGAAGCTATGGACAACTATCATAGCTTAATTCAAGCCTTAAGAACTATAGGTGCTCTAATAGCACTATTGGAATACACCATGGTGAAGATTAGCATTATATGTGTTTTATTAATATGATACACATATTAATACATGATGTATGACCTTTGGATTCATCTTCCAAAAGGTTTCTTGGACTTCGATAACAATTCCTATTCACTTGTGACTTTTCATATTCCTTCTCAATTGAATACCATAACCCTAAGATAAAATATGTATTATGGTAAACATAATTGCACTAAATATTTTAGATATTTGATTCAAATTTAATTTTAATAAAATGAATTTTTTTACAATTAAATATATTATTATAATTTTTAATTTTACTTTTATAAAATGTCTTTAAACCAATCTTTATCAACAATTCACAAAACACATTAAGAAAAACAATATGAGAAGAAAAATGATATTTTAAAACCAAAATTATTTAATATAATTATAAATAATAATCATTCAAAATAAAATTAGATATTTTAAAACTCAAATCATATAATATTTTAATTATAAATAATAATCATTTAATTTGGTTTAAATAAAAAGCAAAAATAAAATGAATAAAATGTCTTTAAACCAATCTTTATCAACAATTCACAATACACTTTAAGAAAAACAATATGAGAAAAAAAATGATATTTTAAAACTAAAATTATTTAATATAATTATAAATAAATATTTTAAAACTCAAATTATATAGTATTTTAATTATAAATAATAATCATTTAATTTGATTTAAATAAAAAGCAAAAATAAAATGAATAAAATGTTTTTAAACTAATCTTTATCAACAATTCACAATACACATTAAGAAAAACAATATGAGAAAAAAAAATGATATTTTAAAACTAAAATTATTTAATATAATTATAAATAATAATCATTCAATTCTGAAGTAAAATTAGATATTTAAAAAAAAAATGATATTTTAAAACTAAAATTATTTAATATAATTATAAATAATAATCATTCAATTTTGAAGTAAAATTAGATATTTTAAAACTCAAATCATATAGTATTTTAATTATAAATAATAATCATTTAATTTAATTTAAATAAAAAACAAAAATAAAATCAATAAGTTGAGTTTTATTAAATATTTTAAAACTCAAATAATATAATTTTAATTATAAATAATAATCATTTAAGTTTTTATAAATAAAATATAAAAATAAATAATAATCATTTAAGTTTTTATAAATAAAATACAAAAATAAAATGAAAAACAAACCAATAAAGTGAATTTCAAATGAAAAAAGAAATCCTCTTTATTTTTAAAATTTGGTTTAACTCATCCATCAAAATTTAAATTTAATTATAGTCATACTAACTATTTTAAAATTTCATTTAACTTATTCATCAAAATTTAAATTTAATTATAGTCATACTAACTATTTATCGTTTATTATCTAATATAATATTTTATTATTTATATTTATATTAATATTTTATAAATTAAATTAATTTAAATAAATTATAATACTAAACTTATTATTTATCTTATTATTACTCTTTAAAAACAATCATATTTCCATAACATTTATTTAAAATCTAAAATAAAAGCACTCATTTTAAGTTCAAATAATAAGTTGAAATGATAAATACAATAGGATGTCATCATTGAAATCCATGTTGTAGTCATAACGAGAAAAAACATGATCTGTAAAATAAGTGAAAGGGACTACTGCCTTTTCATTGGAAAACAATAAATATATGAAGTTCTTTCATATATGAGATATGTTATCATGTTTTTTTTTATAAGGAAATCTGTAATTGGTAAGGATTATTTGGGTGAGGTTTGTAAGTTAGGGTTTATCAAGAAATTTATGATTAGTAAGGATGGAGACATCAAAAGAAACACCTACTAAGAGGAAACATCCCTGAACAAAAAGTGTGTATCTTTCCAGCCTTATCATAACTAACATGTTTCATGGAAAATTTAAACTGGAATGGAGACCATGCAAGCACTACTTCCTAACATGGAATGGAGAGCATGCAAGCACTACTTCCTAACATTTATTTAAAATCTAAAACAAAATCACTCATTTTAAGTTCAAATAATAAGCTGAAATGATAAATACAATAGGATGTCATCATTGAAATCCATGTTGAAGTCATAACAAGAAAACGCATGATCTGGAAAGGGATGACTGCCTTTTCATTGGAAAACAATAAATATATCAATTTCTTTCATATATGAGATGGGCTAGTTAGTAATTGGTAAAGATTATCTGGGCGAAGCTTACAAGCCAGCTTTTAGCAGGAAACTTATGATTTAAGAAGGACTGAGACTTCAGGAGACACACCCATTAACATGAGATGTCCGAAAACACACCTACAAGGGAATCTCATTCAATCATTCAAGGAAGCGTCTATCCTTCCAGCCTTATCACAACCAATGTATTTCATCGAAGATTTGAATTAGAATAGAGAACATACAATCACTACTTCCCAACCATCTTGCCAAACCACCTCCACCATCTCGCCAAACCACCTCCACCGGAGGTCATGTCATATTAACAGAGAAAGCCTCAAGATTAAAGGGCATTCAAACGGGAATGGATAAAACAACAGACACCAGAACAATACAAATACAATTACAGTAAGTAGGAGCATAACGATAATGTAGAAAATTTTCAGTGCATGCCGAGGCGATTTGTGATAATTAGAGGGTGCAATACATGTCTATGTCTGCTGCGTCCGTTAATGGACTAATTAGCATGCCCCCCGTGGAAGTATTTGCGGGGCTTAGACTTGCCGTGAGGAAAGATGCTGCATTCGGTCATGCTACAGTAGGCCTGTACAGCGGTCATGGCC